>JABSTR010001544.1:0-34889 GCA_013339765.2 Haemaphysalis longicornis | reverse complement strand
ACGAGTCTCTGACCATAAGTTTCTAGTTGTAGTATTTCATGAACATCTTTGGTTGGGATGTCATATAAGTTCTATAAAACGTAACATTACGCAACACATTGGCATGTTAAGTAAATTTAGAGCCCTTTTTACCTACGAGAATAAAAAAATGAAATTTATTTTGTCTATGTGCCGCACGGTTACATTATTGCTTACTTGTATGGGGAGTTGCATCAAAATCACTCATGTTTGGCTTGCATCGCATGCAAAATAAGGGTCTGCGGTTCATTCATAATCTCTCAAACTATACCAATACATATACATACTTTCAACAAGATTCCATACTTGATGTTGACTCAATGTATTATCAACGACTGGCTGAAACGATTTTTCTAGAGTTCAATACTAACCCAGAGCTTTTTCTTTTTAATTTCACTAACACTGAAGTGGCATATAATTTCCGGCATAAAAACTTATAAAAGCACGAACTAGAACTAATTATGGCAGTCAAACACTTAAATTTCAAATTCCTAATCTTTTGAACAATCACCCTGTACTATTTGACATGGTTGAACACAGTTTCTCGGTATATGCTTTTAAACGGAAAACCAAAATGTATTTTCTCCATGATGTGTAAGATTTTTCTTGTAGATCTGTTGACTTTGTGATTTTTTACGCTGTATTACTTTTTCTGCGCAAAGGCGAAGAGTGGGCACGATAATTTTATTTCTATTACATTTTGTTACGCAAGAAAAGCGCGTAATTCTCTTCAGTTATGTCTTCTTGGTATGCTTTATTTTGGCATATGTGGCTGTTGTCACACCGGAAGTGTGCATGCTTGTTGTATGTATTTTGGCATGTATAGCTGCTTCTGCTGTCGCTTGTGCTGTCAGGTGCTAGGGGCCTAGTCAGGCGAGTATTGCAGTCGTCTTTGGCGGCAGCTGCTGCACCTGGGGCGACTGCAATGCCTCAATCGCCTTTTGCCTCAGCACCTTGGCAATTTTATTGTCAGAATTTCAGAATTTCAATGAGCTCGTAGCTGCCCTTGAAGGCCAAGTCCTGTTTCTTCTTCCATGCCCACTCCTGTCCATCTCGAAACAGAAGATAGAGCGGCTGTAGATGCAATGACAGGAGTGGCAGAAAACTCCTGTAGATGTTGATTAGTACGAGATAGCTCTGCCGCTCCTTGTTCCGGGGCTTGCGCTCCTTGAGCACAGCATTAACTTTGCAAGGGGCCGAGGACAGGCCTGCCTGGAAAATGACGTGACCTAGGCACCCAACGCTCGGGGCCACGAAAAGGCATTTCGCCAGCTGGAGTGTCATCTTGCAATCGTGCCAGGACGCTGTGCAGGCCCTGCAGGTGGTCGTCGTCGTCTGTACCAGCCACGAGGGTGTCGCCTAGCTACACCGCCAGGTGCCTCATGCCCCTGAACAGGTTCTCCATCTCCCTCTTGAAAATGGCTTGTGCTGAGGCCACGCCAAACGGTAAATGCGTTTAATGGAACAGCTTCGATGGTGTTGATATAGTGACGCACTTCTGAAACGATTACTAAAGCACACACTCCTGGTGAGCACCTCTTAAATCGAGTTTTATGGAATTCTAAACTCTGGACAACCTCAACCAGGGATCTTCATTGATGGGCAGGGAGTGTTTTTGGACCGTTGCGACGTGTTGAAGTGATGTTGAAGTCCCCGCAGATGTTGACACTCCCATCTTGCTTAAGATCGAGCACTATTGGTGCGGCCCACTCCGATGACTTGACGGGCACCATTATATCTTCTAGCTGCAACCACTGCTGGTCGTTGGTGACACCATCCTTTAGGGCGAACGGCTGCGGCTGCGTCTTGAAAAACCGACGCAAACCGAAAAGGCGGACCCTTTACCCTCCAATGGCTCGAGCCTCCCATACAGCGGCATGGCGGGCATGGCGGCAGGCGTGGGGGTGGTGTTTCGCCGCTGTCGGTTGCTTCGGACGGTCTGTGGGCTTTTCTCTCGTCGGCAGTGTCACAATTTTCCCCGCATTCATTACCTGGAGGGGGGGTCACGGTACACACCAGCCGAGTGACGACCCGCAGCCTGCTGGTGGTGACGTTGAGTTAGGGCGAGCTGCTGTGCACGTCGGTTTTTATTGGCGAACCAAACGCAGTGTTGTCTACAGAGCATCGTGGGGCATCAAATGTAGCGGCCCGGGGTGTGGGGGGTGCCACATACTTCTAACATAAGAGAAGCTGGGTGTGGGTGTTTATGTGCCAAGGGCACATATGTGGGTGTTTATGTGCCAAGGGCAGCCAGGGCCAAAGAACACCAAGAATGCATTTAGTTGTCCGGCGCTGTCACTTCAGTGTATAAAATGCGTATGGTATGCGTATGACTCTATTACTGAAAGGGCCTAATATATTGGTGTAAGGGGCCATGATTTTAAAAATACGAGGATGGCCATAATGGTGGACGAAGGTGGCCATGACGGGTGCTTAACCCTCGGTAGTTCCTTTAATTCTGAGATCGGAAAAAATACATGCGGTACGAGACGAGATTTAAAAAAAAATGACATGCGATACCTGGAAAAACACATTTGTTTGTGACCGCTGGTTTGTCTCCTTACAATAAAGAGGAACGAAGTGTAATTCTGAATTTGTATAAATCAGAGACGTGCCGCTGCCTCACATTGTCCAAGGATTTCCATTCAAATAATATATGTATTACTGAAAGCCGTTCTTCACATCTGCTGTAAACTGGGGGTAATGAACCAGTTAGCAGATAGGAAGGTGTGCCATGTGTGTGGCCTATCCGAAGCCTGAACAAGGATAGTTAATTGGCCATATTGTGCTTATCGGTCATGTATTTGCTAACTCATGTTTTGTCGCGTGTAGTTTATTGTGTATTTTTTTGTCCTAGAGTTGTTCACAGCTTTCGCGGAGACGTCTTCGCATCCCTGGTTTCATGTCCTCCTATGGTACCTGTGAGGTTAGCTGCGCTGTATTTTTGTTAAGAGACCTCATTTCCCTATATAGCGCAATGCCCTGGAACACAGCATACCATTATCTTCAGTCCTAGAGCATGTGCTGTCGCTATTTCAAGACTGACTTGGTTTATGACAACATTGCGACTATGTTTTCGTGAGTTTAGTGACCTGATGGAGCTCATTGAGTGTGTAAAATGAATAATTGCTGCGTGTTTGTTTGGGGAATGTGCTTTATTGTTATAACTGCATGTCCATTCGGTGTGAAATTGCGAGTGTTTACATTCATTTTTTTTTCTCTGCAAATGTTAGTGCCAAGTGCAGCACATAAAACAGCAGTAGCTTGTTTGAGCCATCTGCATAGAAAGCTTTGTATTGCTGGTGTTTGTATTGTATATGTCGAAATTGCTGTAAAATGAGCTCTCTTGGTGCATTCCTTTTCATGATTTTTCTAAAGAAAAAGTCACAAGTATCCCAGGGTGGGGCAAGGTTTGTTACAAAGATTTCTTAGTGTTCATGGAAGGATATCCCCAGTTTTTCAGCTTGTCTTATCACCCTCCAAGCAAAAGGTGGAGAAAGTAAAGGAAGGTTTGAAAACAGGCTCAGTGTGGGTGTTTCTCTGATAGTAGTATTACACGGATTCTTTATATTTCAAGACGCCTTAAGGTCATACGTTAGGGCCGTAAACATGCGCTTGTACTACAAACACCGCCGGCCACACTCTACATACAAGCTGTGAACGGGGCGTGTTCGGAAAGCACCAGACGCAAGACGGAGCCCGAGGTGAAGAACTGGGTCTAGCATTTAAAGCAGTTTTGCTGGTTGAGCCGTATATTACGGTTTCAAAGTCCATGCGGGACCCAAACAAGCTGGTAAAAATATGGAGGCGGTATTCCTCATCTGCACCATAGGACTGATGAGACGGAACGGGTTCTAGCATTTTTTAAGCAGTTTTGCTGGCTCAGCCGTATCTTATGCTTCCGTAGTCCGACCGGGAACCAAAGAAGCTGGTAAAAAGATGCAGGAGGCACTCCTTATCTGCACCATAGGACTGATGGGACAGGTATTTCAGTATGTTTATTGTTTATGGGCATTTTAGTTAAGTTTTCTTTATAAGTGATATGAACGTCAGTCTTCCATCAAGGACGAAGCCCAGAAACGTGTTTTTTTTCGTGACAGCTAACAATAGTCCGTTTAAAGTAAGGTCAACATGGTACACGTACTTTTTGTTGGTTTAATTTAAAGCCATTCTCTTCTGTCCATTTGGAGAGTTTATTTATCCCTACTTGAAGCTGCCTTACACACATTGAAAGGTTGCGCGACCTATAACTTATCTGGAAGTCATCAACATACGCTGAGAATAATATTGAAGGTTGCAACGACTTCCTGAGCGTGTTCGGTTTTATAAAACATAGGGTACAGCTCAATACTCGACCCTGAGGAACCCCCATTTTCTTGTACAGACACTCTGGAGAGTACCGTCCCAACCTTCACTGGAAATGTCCGTTCCGACAGGTGTCCTTCTATTGTGTTAAGCGTATTTCTTGATATACCAATAGATTTGAGGTCACAAAGAATGACATAGCGCCAAATAGTGTCGTACGCCTTCGCCAGGTCAAAAAATACACAGACACAATATTGTTTATCTATGAAGGCTTCTTCGACACATGACGAACTCTTCCAGCTGGTCTTTTCTACATCTACCTTAAAAAATCCTGCCTGGCAGCGGTGCAGAATGCCATTATACTCACGTAAATATGTCAGTCTTCTACTTATCCTTTTTTCAAATGCCTCACTAAGACAACTGGTCACGACAATTGGCCGGTAGCTTATCGGGAGTGAAGCATCTTTCCCTTCGGTATAGCCACTACCATTGCCTCTCTCCGAGAGGTAGGAAAGCGTCCTGCCAGCCATATTTTGTTGTAAAGACAAAGGAGTGCTTCGACGGTGTCTCTGCGAATATTCTGGATCATGGTGTAGGTGATGCTGTCTGGCCCAGGTGAAATTGCCATAAGCGGGCAATCAGCAAGCAACAGGTCCTTCATAGTGAGTTCAGAAGTGTACAGCTCTTCTAGTGGCCTGTTATACCGAATGGGCTTGCGTTACAAAGATTTTTTGTACTGTGTGAATGTATTTGTGTAATGGGCAGGGCTCGATATGTATTCAAAATGTTATTTCAAAATGTGCATTTGCTTGCTCTACAAACGTGTCACCAGTAGCACACACCAAAGGCACGTCATGTGTTTTGTATCCTTTGAACTTTATATTTTGTTCCATTCTTTCTGCGCATCTGTATACGAATTTGCTCAAGTTAAACAAGACCACAACCTATCTTTTCTTGCCTGCCGGGGAGTGGGCCTACCCAGTGATTTTGATCGCTCGAAGGCTACTAAGTTTTCATCTATTTGATATCTGCTTAAGACACCCAACAGCTTATTTTGAGCTTTTCGCGCAAGTCTGCATTCTTCATTCCACCAAGATTCCAGAAGAAAAAAGGGCCACTCGATGTCGGCGGAATGGCGCTTTGGGCAGGCTCAAGAATATGCGACATTAGAAAACTACAAGATGCCTAGCCTAAATGGTTAATGGTAGTGTATGGGAGTTATGATTTTTCCCAAAACTTGCCCCAGTCGGCATCACATTTTCTGAAATGTTTATGTGGAATTGAACTGTGGGGCCAGATTCTCTACATTTCAGAGTGACTGGGAAGTTGTCACATCAGTATGCGTTAGTATCCACTCCCCAATCAACATGCGGAAAAATAATGGAAGAGCCTAGAGCCAGATCAATGTGCGAGTATGTGAAATCGGCAGTACTGTAATATGTGGGCTGTTTTTTTTTAATACGCAGGCTCCGGATGATAAATAAACGTTTCCAGCAAGCAACCTCGGGCATCTGTGAGTTTCGGGCCCGAAAGTTTACAGTGAGCATTAGGGTTTCCTACTAGTAAAAAAGGTTCTGGAAGCTTGCCAATGAGGAATTCGAATTCTGATTTTGACAGGTGGTAGTCAGGAGGAATGTATGAGCAGGAGACTGTAGCTAACCAATGAAAAATTATTGCACACACAGTCACTACTTCGATCCCAGTAAGTAGGTGAAGACATTGACAGGAAACAGATTTTTTGCACAATTGCTAGAGACAGGTGAGTGTACCTGTCTCTGTCTTTCCTGAATACCACGTATTCAGTCAGGAATTTGGTTTGTGTTCGGCCCAAATGCGTTTCTTATAGGCGCATAATATTTGACTGATGTTTGCGCAGGATTTCATAGATGTTATCGAGGTTTCTCATAAGGCCCTTACATTTCCAATGGACAATGCTTTGAACAGCCGTAAAAGTCTACGAAGAAAACTGATGCTGTTAGCACAGTAGTTTCAATATTATTCAAGGGGTCTTTTATGTGCGTATTATGTGTTCTGTGTAGGAGCTGTTACCCTGGGCAGTAGATTTTTGCCGCTCAAAAGAGTGCTGTCTCTCCTTGGGTGTCTGTAATGCCGGTGAAGAGGGTGTTACATCCATTTTATCATCTCATGCCCTTGGAGTTGCCATTGGGTCACGTTCCTTCACACGGGTTCCCCGAGGTATGCTCGGTGGCGGAGGCCACATGGAGGCTGTGGCATAGCGGATGACGGAGGGGCAGCTGTTATTCCCATTTCAGAGTCCGCAGCACCCCAGAGCGACACAGGTGCATTGGGACAGCATCAATAGGCAGTGTGGCGGCGTGGGCTGCCGAGGCCAGCGCGGTGGGGGGGGGGGTGGCTGGACTAACTCAGCAGTGGTTTACTCGGTGGTCACCGAACCCTTACGCTGTCCCAACCCCCGGTGAGCACAGGTGGCGTCGCTTTCTAAAGGAAGCATTGCGTGTCCTTTTCGAGCCTCTGGATATTAGATGTTTTCAGTTACTTTGGGATATATTCTACTGCTCGTTCTTAACACCTCCGACAGTACTAAAAGTAAGCGCCGGGAGGCCCATCACAGTTAAAACATTTCAACTGCGTTGTGCGGCAACATCTGTCTTGTGATCATGCCCCGACCATTCTGCACATCTTTCTTGGCCTCCGTAGGTGCTTATACCGTGCCCGTACCGTTGACAAAGCCGCGTCGCGCGTTCGGGATGTATGCTTCTTTCTGTCAGTGGAGGAAACCTGAGTTACAAATTATGGTAGCGTGCTTCCATCAAACATCAAGATTATATATTTGGGTTGTTATCTCTTTTCGGTTACGTATCATGGCGCGTTGTCTGACCACCGTAACACCTAGCCCGCGCAAGCCTTCGCGGACGTGAGCATAACTTTCATTCAGAAGTTAAATTTCCGAAATATTTCCTTGGGAGCGAATGAGAATATGGTGCGGTGTCACAGTGATCGGTAAATTTCCGATGCTCCTTCGCTTTAGTAGTTCACAGGACTGTTCTTTACTTTTAACTTTAAAGAGCATGTCACTAGGGGTTAGCATTTTTGCCTCGTAGTTTTTCCAACGACACTCTCGATAAATTTTGAAATCAGGATTGGTGGTTATTGGTGTTTGTTTTTCGACTGATGGCATGACGAAAAATAGTTGGAAGTTTTTTGAGTTTGCTAATACAAGGTTTGAAACTGGCTTGAAGATGACGTCGGTGCATGTCCTCTTCGGAGCCTGATCTGGTTTAGAAAAATGTTTAGAAAATACCATGTAAAATAGCAGAGATCCGGGAACTAGTATGGTTTCTTCTCTAGCCTTTCCCTGATAACTAGAAAGGTCCCGGATCTGCGCGCCCGGTAAACGTACAGAGAGCCCATCGGCCGGAACTTGACCAGTGCTCCAGCGGCCACCATTAGAGGCATCTGTCCCTCTGCCTTTCGACTTATTGCCACCGTTGCTGTGGGGGCTCGGTGTCCGCGGTGTCGGAAATACCGGCACCAAGATTGCTCAAGTTGCCCCGTGCGGGGCGTAGGAGAACCTCACACTCCCGCAAACACACCGACGTCTAACTTACACCATCTTGACCACTACTTTTTATACGATACGCCTCCAAAAGTTTGCGTGCCACAGGAACTCTCATGCCGCACCTCAGCTTCAACGCAGAAACTGAAGGCACACACTCCGAAGTCCGCAGAAAGGTGCGCACGCCGATTACTTGAGAGTGATAGGTCATGTTTGCGGGTTCGGTCGTTGACACACCAGCCAGTTTGTGCAATACAGGACTTGCCGCAATACACTGGCCACTCGTAAACAGCAGATACCGCCCAGTCCATATAAAGCTTGGTGTGTTTCTTTCCAGAAGTAGTACTCTTTTGTGCATCCCCCGGTATGTGCGCACACAACATCCTTAGCTTGCGCTGCGCTGATAAACATGTAGGCACATTTTGCTGATCGCGACCTACCTAACGTTATGTGTCACCTTGTGGATATACGGTATCACCTCGAGCATCGTGGTGCAGTTTTTCCTATTTTCTTCCTCTTCCTGCCGTTTACTTCAGGCAGCAGGGACTTTTCAATCGCCAGGAGCATGTATTCGGATAAGCTCATAAGCGCAATCTTTGCGTTCGTTGATAAAAAATTGGGGAGGGGGGGAGCTGGTCACCACGTTATCGAAAGACTTTTGAAGGGCGAATTATAAGCATAGTGAAAAAAGCGCTCGCTTTACACTCTGAATGGGCCGAATCGTACGGCAGCAATGGTTTACGGGGGCGTGCGTCATAAGCCCAACATACGTGACTTTGCAGCGAAGAAGGTTCACGATCTTTAAAAAGCGCAGGTGCCCTTGGACAGGCAGCTGGTGCGTAAAAAAGAATTCTTGTCCAGATGTTTTGAGCACGTCCTTAAATCATCCCGAAAACCGGTGAAATTCTCTTTCGATAGAGAACTAAAAAGCATCTACATATCCAAAGACCTTAAGCACTCTGTTGTCAATAAGAGACGTCCTCACGTATGTCTACGGCCAACAAAAGGTATTGCCACGCACCCGGCGCCAGCCATACCCCAATGCAGATACCGCCCTTTCAAAAGAAGTGGTCAACACATACTCGTGCACTAGTTTTGAAACGGTATGTCTTCATTCTCTTTACTGGACTTTCTTAGAACAACAAACAATTCATTGTGAGGAATGGAAAAAAAATGTCTTTAACATTCACCGAAACCAAATACCTTATAGAATAATTGTCACGTAAAAATTCAATTATTTAAAGCGATTTTTTCTGCATGTGGGTCCTAGATGGACAAAATGCTTAAGCAGGTACTGGCTAACGTGCAGCTGCCTGGATCCTTTCTTCGTCACATTGATCCTGACAGGTTTATTGTGTACGAGAAAGCGTCCTGGCATCTTTATGGGTTTCGCCATAAAAAATATCGGTAGACAATTGCCTTGACTCCCAAAAATGTTCTATCCGAGTTCCTTCAGGTCCAGCTGGTTACACATTGACAATGCTTCAGTCGTTGCTTAAGCAAAGCTGGCTTTCACAAGATCGTAGTTGTAGGAAGTTGCTATGGCGGCTTTTGTTCTATTTTGAATGCAGTTGGCATGCATTTATACAAACATTACTTCGTATTTTTCTACATTATTTTGTCCAAAGTCCATATGAAGTTTTAATATATTAAAAAAGAACCCTATATGTATCGCCTAAATACATAAGGAGGGCCGCGAGAATAAGTATTTATATTGTTTGAAATTCATTGATAATGTCCAGGAAATGCCATCTGAAATATGTACAAAATATGGTGGTAAATAATTTTGAATGATCAGGAAATACCATCTTGAATAATTGCAAAGGGTACTCCTAATGAATTTTAATGCACAAAAAATGCTGTTTAAAATATATTTAAACTCTGTTGACCGCGCATACAAAGTAGAAAACTAAATACATCTAAAAATATATTTCAATGCAACGTAGGAGGATTCGCTCACTTTCAAGGCAGGAAATATTGTTTTGTAGTTTCCACAATTGTAAAATGACCTACAGCAACAATTGTTGGCGGGCTAGCTGGTCTGACACTTGAAACGCTATGCCCTTCAGCCGCCTCTGTAGCCCCTTTATATACAGGATAATACCATTGACTCCCCCGTATTTACAGTCTACCTGACGGGTAAATTCTCCAGCAGATGTAATGAAAACAAAAGAACATCAGCAAAAACATGAGATGAACACTGCTTTTCTGAGGCAAATGCATGTCAAATTAGCCAAGCCTTCGGTACAAACCTTTTTTCATGGAAAACTGTCTTACCTGCCCATCCAAAAAATAGCAGAGAAAAAATCTGTTATCCCCAAACAATATCACTTTCTACAGGCCAATTCTACGTAAGCAATGCATGTAGTGTTAAGGATATTTTATACTGCCATTTGAAATTGCGTCTTCAAAAACGTAAGGGCAGGCGAGAGGGGTCATGTTTGCTGATCATGCAGGGATGAAAATTACTACAAATGTAGGAAAAAAAGCTGCAGATCAATAAAAATAGGAACATTTTCAAGCATGCGTTACGCCCCCGATAAGAGAATAGAGTCACGGCAACAAATAGGTTTGTCCACACGGAAGTGCAGGGAAAAGAGGCAATACAGGTGTGGCTCTAAAACAATTTATTTAGCAATGAAGTTGGGCTGGTGCAAATGCGCTCAACAGGTGAGATGAGTTGAATGGTAGGAGATGGTCAGGAAGGCTCCTGGCGCTCATCCATAGATACGAGGTCTTTCGCTCTGTGGCCGGGGTGCACACGGTGCGCTTGCTCTTTTGGCGTGGAAGGGCCGTCACCCACTTTCCGGGGCACTGCGATGTCTACGTACGCTATAGGGTCGTGGGGGTGAACTCAGAGTGCTGCTTCGGGCTGGCAGTTCTGAATTTATGCGTATGAGGGATACGAGGCATAATGAGACATACAGTATTTGGGAACGCTTTCGGATGTCGCCTACGGTTTCTCTGCCGACGGCGGGTGGCGAGAGATCGATGGAAGGACGTGCAAACTTTCTTATGGCCTCCATTCATGCGCAGAGGGAAGGCACAGCTCAGTGCTGGTTCAGTAAAGTGGTGGCTGGCCGGCCCCTGCACACTCTGTGCCGCAGGGGACGCCTCCCTCAGGAGCAAGAGCGTCAGCATGGTGGCGTCTCCTCAAGGGAGGTCATTGGTCAAACACGGTGCGAGATGCGCATCGGCGTTTCTGGGTTTCGGTATACGCCTTTGGTTGACGGAATCAATATCCGAACGTAACAACTGCCTATCCACAAATAGGACACAAAGGCAGAGCCAGGGTTTGCGGCAGGGTCTCTACGCACGATGGGAAACACCGCACCACAACGACCCGACACTACACCGAGAACAGTTATATTAGTCTTCAAGACGCGTCGGCACTAGTCAAGTTTACGCGTAAATGCCCCCTGGACCCTTATGTACAGCTTTGTTCAAATTGTGAAGGCCAATTCTAACTGTTCTTGACCACAAAAATACAAAGAGTAGTATTGCCCTTAAAGGTGACAAAAAATACTTTCTGACAATAAAGCAGAAAGGTGTTTTGTGTACCTTTCTCGCACAAGACATTTCTGTTTCGTTGCGGACTAAGCTTGCGCACTGAATATTTTGTGGCCTGCACACTTTCGGCTTCGCCTAGAAAATTTTTCAAAGAGAGTACATGGCACAACCGAACGGTGGCACTTGACGATTCCCTGGCCACAGGTATCTCTTAGGCAGGCTTGGGCACAGTTCTGGCGGATACCTAACTAGCCCGTGATCAGATGCACAAAAACAATAGGTAGGCATGCTACGCTTGCTAAGGAGCTCGTAACCATGCGTTCGGTGTGCGGTACCACCTACTACCGCCTTAGTCGGCGGGAAAGAATTGTGTATAATTTCCTAAATGAGGCACCGGCAAGTCCAACCGCAAACTGGCTTACCGCTAGGCTATCGCTTTGGTGATGTGAGCTGATATAGCGGCGATCATTCCAAGAGTTTACTAAGTGCGGCGGGGAGGGATCATTTATGAATATCACCTTTTGTAGTTCATTGAGGTCGACACTTTTTCATACCCTCGCCTTATTCCATTCCCTCAACATGTCACAACTGACAGCCTCTCAACGACGCGGAAACCACACTTCCCTCTTGGTGCTGGTTTCCTCGCCAAGCCTTGTGACGGTATTGCACTCTCATGTATGCCATGTTGCCCGTGTTGTACGGTGTGCCCTGGCTTTTATTGTCAAACGCTCCTGGCGCCTTCATCATCATCATCATCACTAGCCTATCAACGCCCAGTGCCGGGCAAAGGCCTCTCGCAATTATCTCCAATTGCACCGGTCCTGTGCTAACTGTGACCAATTTACACCCCGCAAACTTCGTGGCGTTATCTGCCCATCCAACTTTCTGCTGCCCTATGCCACGCTGGACTTCTCTAGAGATCCACTCTGCTACTTGTAATAGCGAGCCATTATCTTGCCTTCGCATTGCATGTCCGGCCCACGTCCATTTCTTGCTCTGAATTTCTACTTATTATGTCCTTATTACGCGTTTGTTCCCTGATCCACTCCGCTCTCTTCTTTTACCTCAATGCTACACCTACCATCTTCCTTTCTGTTGCACGCTGAGTCATTCTCAATTTAAGTTGAACCCTCCTAAAGTGAGCCTCCAAGTTTCTGCCCTGTGGATGAGTACATATAAGATGCAGCTGTCATACACTATCTCCTTCAGGGAGAATGGCAGGCTGCCATTCATTATCTGTGAATGTTAGCTATATAGACTCCACCCCATTCTTATCCTTCTAATTATCTGTACTTCATGGTTGGAATCCGGAATGACAACTTCGCCCAAGTAGATATATCGCTTACCTCTTCTACTGCCTCGCCTCCTTTCTCAAATAGCTGTTCAATCCAGAGGTTATTGCTCATTACTTTAGTTTTGTACATATTATTTTCAGGCCAACTGTTCAACTCTATTTGTCTAGTGCGGTAAGCATGCTTTGCAATTTGCCCCCCGAGAAACAAGGCGACGTCATAAGCAACTCTGAGGTTACTAAGGTATTCTCCATTAACCCTTACTCCGACGTGTTCCCAATATATTGTTCTGAATAGTTCTTGTAAACATGCTTTGAATGACATCGGAGAGATTGTGTCTTGTCTGACCCCCTTCCTCATAAGTATTTTAATGCTCTCTTTATGGAAGATGATGGTAGTTGTGGACCCATTGTAAATCTCCTTTAGTATTTTTACAGAATGCTCGCATACACACGGATTTCGTAATGTCAGAATGACTTTTAGGTTTCGACCTAGTCAAATGCTTTCTCATAATCTTTGAAGGGTATATATAGGGGTTCAGTATATTTTGCGCACTTCTCTGTCACCTGATTGATTGTGTGAATATAGCCCTTTGTTGAATAGCTTTTAGGAAGCCCTGCTTGTTCATTAAGTAGACTAAAATCTAAGATGACAAGTTCTGTTAGCGATTACATTTCGTGAGTACCTTGTAGGCGACTGAGTGTAAGCTGATGGGTCTAATTTCTCAAGTACTTCATGTCACCTTTCTTTTGAATTAGGATTATGTTTGCATTCTTCCCAGATTCCTGTACAGTCGCGGTCGTTAGACATTGCCTATACAGCTTTGCCAGTTTTTCAAGTAAAATTTCACTGCTATCTTTTGAGAGGCCTGCTGTTATTTGATCCTCAGCGGGTGCTTTGCCCCCTTTCATTTCTTTCAAAGCTTTCCTAGTGCATACATATGATTTTTCCCCACGCCTAAGCTCCTGTTCACTGCCTTCGCCTGCCTCTGTTCTTTACCGCATATTCGATCCTCTCCATATAATACTTCCGTATGTCAGATGTGTTACGCTTATTGATTAACTCAAAAAGCTCTCCTTATTTTATTCTGTCAAATGCGGTGGAGATTGTCATGCATTGGTGTTTCCTATTTCGATCTTTCGCCTCGTGAGAAAGTTTCCCAGTATTCTGTCTAGCCATCGTGCCCCCCACTTCTACTGCAGACTTCATGATAATGCGTATAAGATTGTCACTGGCTTCCTGTGTCGGAAACTCTGCTTTGTAGGTGAGAGCTGAATATGGCATCTGCTGCGCGATCCTAAATTCTTCATCTTTACGTCTTACTGTTAGCTTATTGACCCGATTCTAACGACTAGCATATTACAGTTTCCTTCTCAAATCTAGCCTAATTCGAGATCTTTCTATACGGTGGTCTCTACACCTTACCCTTCCGAACACTTCCACATACTGCATGGCGCCAGGGTTACCGCATAATGCGAAGTCCATTCGATTTTATGCTCCCCATTCATGCTCCTCCACATCCATTTCCGGCTGTCCCGTTTGCAGAAGATGGTGTTCCTGATGCGTATAATATTCCGTTAAGCGAACTAAACTAGTAGGTCCCCTCTGTCCTTACTAAAGCCCAGATAATAGTTACCAACTGCCTTGTTTACAGCCTGATTCTTACCTACTGTAGAATTGAGGTCTCACAGAACTATGGTAGACTGAGTTTTACTCTAGCCATTGCCGATTCCACATCTTCGTAGCAGCTTTCAACTAGCTGGTCGTCGTCGCTCTATGTAGGTGCGTAGCCCTGTACCACCTTGAGTTGTATCTCTTATTATGCCTAATTACAAGACCAGCACCCCTTTCGTTAATGCTACAGCATTCGCCTATGTGTCCCGCTATTCTGTAAATCCCACTCCGAATTCTCTTCTGCCCGCTAGACCACAGTAACATAGGATGCATTTTTGTTTCACCACTGCAATGGCATCACCTGTCCTCTTAACCTCACTAAGCCATATTACATCCAATTTATTGCCTTCTATTTTCTCGAACACCTCTAGACTCGCTTCGCTAGATGAAGTTTCTGCGTTAAACGTTGCCAGAATCAGATTCTAATGGCGGCCTGTCCGCCTCCAGGGATTCCTAGCACCCTCCGCTGGGTCACAGGTGTGACCGTCGCCGTGGTATGTTGCTTCGCAGCAATTGGAGACTGAGGGCTGTGGGTTAATTGGCGTATTCATGGGAGGGTGTGGCCATTACTACACCAGGGCTGCCAATTCTGCCCTGGTGAGAGAGTGCATTACCGCCGATGGTCGCCGCAGTCAGGCCCCACCCCAAGCCTCAGTCTGCAATTATATAAACACGGGGATTTCTTTTTCATTCGGTGGGGATTGTCTGGCACCGGGATTCGAACCACGGTCCTTCTGCACGTGACGTGGACGCTGTACTTCTAAACCACCACTGCACCCCCCTGCACCGCTTTGCCGCTGCACCCACTGCACCCGCTGGGCGATCCCCCGCTACACCTCCCTTCCTTTCGTCTTACCCCCTTTTTATTCAGTACCTCAGACGCAATCTGATTGGAAACAGAGACGTTGACCTAGCTCTGCACGGTAGCTTTCGCGTGCTCCTTAATGCGTTTTGGGAGCCTGCCTTAAGAAATCCGGCACTGATGCGCCACGACCGTGAGGAAGAAAGTAAGGGGTCCCGTTAGTTCCCCATGGACATAATTATTGTAAGCAAGCACTGCACAAGGGAGACATTCATCCCAGTCCCTCTGATCATGGTCGACGCAGTGTGGTAGCATTGTTACTATAGTTTGGGTCTGCCTATATACGGCCCCATTGCATGGAGGGTAATATGCAGTGTTCTGTAGCTCTGTAGTGTCTAAAGGGTCGTGCGCTTCCGTTATGCCACATGACAGGAAATTTGGTCTGTTAACAGCTGCTGGGATACCCCATGCTTCAGAAGAAATTTCTCTACGAACTCTCGAGCGACCATTTCGTCATTTTGGTCGGAGTAAAGATGGTTGTTGTTCGTTTCCCCAAAGTCCGGTTTCGATCAGGAACCCAATCGCCCGGGCTCTGCTTGATTTGGCAGGAGGCTGGCAGGGCGATGGTGTGGACGTTCTTCGAGGCGTCGGTCGAATTGACGAACTCGAGGCGTTGGGGTTGATTAAGTCAAACAAAGAGTTATTTACAGTGATTTACAGCAGGGAAAGTGGGTACATGAGTAGTAAAAGGGAAAAAACCTCAAACTGCAGTTAGACGCTAGTTCTAAGTGCGTACAAATCACTGGAGGTTCTCAATTTTCGTCTAACTCCTCTATCCTCGGAGCGTACACAAACCGCTCGAGCAACGACGGCCGAGACTCTGTCTTGCCGCAAGATCCGTCTAGTTGCCCGGTACGGCGCTGTACCCAAAACGTCCGACGCGATATTAACCTCTAGCCTAGGGGGCTCACAAATCCCCACCTAGCTTTAACGGTCGAGACTCCTTGTCCCGACGGGAACTTCCCAGCTCAGCGCTCAGACAAGAACGATTTTCAACGGCCAAATTCGGCCTTATAACCCCTAGAAATCACGCTGTCTCGGGAACGCCCCTGTAGCATTCGCAAACGTGTGAGGGAGTGCTTAAAATCACGTAGACAGCTGTCACTCAGCGCGGTACGGAATATTCAGTGAGTCGCCGCCATCTTTGGGTCAGCGGTACGCACGTGAGCGAGCAAGCAAGCGCGACCCCGAGGGATGAGGGCGAAAGGCGGTGACAGTGCACTGTGCCGACCGGGGCGCGTTAACAATGGTGTCTCGTGCGGTGCGCACTCCGACGCCGTTAATTCCACCTCCCCCGCGCGTCACGTCGACGATTATCGGAGCCCGGCGGCGCCGTCTGCGTTCTCGATCGGAGATTATCTCCGCGGTATTCCGTCGGCTAGACAATCCGTCTCCCGTGCGTGCCATGACGAATTGGCGACGGCTGCCGCGTAGAATCCATATTGTTGAGCCACCAGACAGAGTGGCGAGTTCGCACACGCAGCCCGGGTGCCTGGCCGCTGATCTCATCAGTGGGTCTTACACTCCTTCGACACCGACTGCGTCCTTAATGGGGGATCATCATAGCGGAATTCCGTTGGCCGGACCACCCGGCACCCATGCGTGCCGTGAAGAATTGGCGACGGCTGGCGCTTAGAGTCCACAGTGTTGAGCCACCAGACAGAGTGGCGGGTTCTCATTCGCAGCCTGCGCGCCTGGCCACTGATCTCATAAGTGGACCTCACAATTCGCCCCTTTAAGAGGGTTGCTGGACCTCTTGGTTCAGTCAATGAGAAAAGAATTTAAAAGGCCCACTTGTTTCATCTCTCCTTCAGCAATACATCGGAACAAATAAACAAAAAAACACATTTCTGAAGGTCAAATTTGGCATCAACACCACAAGGCGATCGAGTAAAGTTGATCCAAAAGCGAGCGAAAGGCGGATGTCGAGGTAAAGAGCATCACACAATTTCCTTACCGTATCTATTTATTTCTTTTGATAACTTTCAGTAACATAGCTGGGCTCTCTGCTTCAATGCAAGCTTTGTTCCGTTATCACCTTCCCTGCCGCCACCGCCGCCACGCCATCGTCTGCTGCTATGTTACAGTTTTGTGGCGTGATCACAGAAAAAAACATCCCCCTCGCGAGGGGCACGATCAAATGCAGAGCATTTCCGGGGGCGCACGACGTTAAGTAGTTTGCGTTACGTTAATGTTGTTGAACTTGTTGCTGTTGGTTGTTGTATTGTAATTAAATGAGGAGACGTAATTACGTGGTCACGTGACATCATTTATTAGCAGGTGGGTATGATTATTATTCTTCTCTCTCTCTCTCTCTTTTCTTCTCTGGCTGTTGTTGTTGCGTCGTCGACGTCTAGATGCCTCTGGTTGAGTTAGTCCCCCCATTCGAGGGAGTCCATGGGAGACGTCATTGTTGAAGTTGTTCTAGTTCTTGCTGCTGCTGCATCAGCAGATTCTTGAGCTAGTTTGAATGAGTCAAGGATATAAGGCGCGTTCGTAGCCCTCCATTCTGTGTGGGCTTTGTGGCGCAGTGGGTAGAGCACCATGTACCTTCCGTTCTGCCCGCAGGGTCGTGGGATCGAAACCAGGCGCCGGTAAGTATTATTTTTTTTATATAGTGTAGGGGGAGGGGTGCGGACTACGATGGACAACTAGAACGGGTGACATCGTGAGCTAAATAAATGCTCTGGATTTAAAAACACGTGGAAGGAGCTAGGTTTATTCACAAATGAGCTCCCTACCATTTCTGCAGCTGATCCGAACCCTCTATCACCTAAACTACAAACACAACCTATTCACTAGCCGTTCAACAGGGAAGGAATACTCTAGAAAACCGGAAACACACACAAAAAAGCTAAAAACACGAAGTGCGAGTAAAAAGAAATTGGGTCGTGTATGCGGGGCGCGTAAACGCCACGAACAACGAGACAACTCAACCTATAACACTGATGCGCACTATAACAGCAAACACGCACAAACATTCCGGCACTCGACAACAAAAACAAAAGGAATAAGGACTGGCAAAGAACACGGGATATTTTGCAGTGAACAAAAATAAAACGTTAAGAAAGTTTGCATTGCCACTATGCGCACGCGCGCAAATGTCCTCCTTGGCGGAGTAGCCTGATAACGTTCCTTCAAGAACGTTCGGCTGTGCTTTCGCTCACTGTGCACAGAAGGTTCAGTTCGGTGCGCGGATCGATCAATTCGTTGCAGGGATTGAGCACCCAAGGCATCTCGTCGCGCACAACCACGACACACACAACACACACACACACACACACACAAACACACACACACACACACACACACACACACACACACACACACACACATACACACACACACACACACGCGCGCGCGCGCGCACACACACACACACACACACACGCACACGCGCACACACACACACATACACACGCACACACACCATCGACGAATAAGGACGGGTGGACGGGAACGTTGACGTCCGTCGTGGCGGTATTAAGGCTGCGAAGCAATTCAATAATGGCCTCCCCAGGCAACATTCCGAAAACAGGGTAGTCCATTCGAGTATTTCCAAGCCCTCTGCAGATGATCTTGACCGTGTGGCGTTGCAATGTCAACGCAAGTCTCGACAATTTAGCCCCATGAGGCGAACACGACTTCGGGGAAGACGGAGTAGTATCACAAAATGAGACACAGTTTCCTGCCCCAAGGCCACGCGGCCATGCCTCTCCAACGCCCCAACGTACGGTAATGCCGCGTGCTGGCAACCTGAGCGAATGTCGGCCCGCGAAAGTGATGACCTTCTCGGGGTCATTCTTTCCTTACGTATAGAGTGCCCCGCTGCAACCACCTCACCAACATCTGTTATTACCAAAAACCGCTAGGACACGCTATGTGGATTCCGAGCAGCGGCATGTCCAAGACAGTTTTTTAGGTGTCCCGGCATGCACTCGTCCTGGCACAACACAGAACTCGGGCCTCTGACATAAGGCCAGGTCGCGGAAATTAGTGCGTCAACTCTTACAGCGTGGCTCCCGACTAAATCGCGGTAACGGCCACAACCGACAGTAAAGCTACGAAGCTCTATCGCAGACACCGGTTTTGCGACAGCGCTGATTGCGTCTTGATCTCCTGTCCCCATGGCATCTGTCTCCTCAAAAGGTTTTTCTCTCTCCTTAAAAACCTCCTCGGGAGCTCTCATTCTTTGTTCCGCAGTCTCCACGCATGCGTTTTGGTGTTTTCCATCAGCATCCTCGGGCACGCTCTCACCATCAAGACTACCTTACCCGCGCGACATAACCGTAGCGCTCCTACCCTCGTCAAATGCTCTCAGCTCCTTGTCTTCCGCCTTCTCAGGTTCTCTCTCATTTTCACCTGTGTTTTATGCATGATCAACCCAGTCTACCTTCTCAGCTTCCTTATCCGCCATTATTTCATGCTTTCCTTCAGCCTGATCGTGAAGTCCGCTGCTTTTTTGCCCTGTCTGGTGACATGCTTCCTCGCCTTCTCTCTCCTTTTTTTTCTGGGCGAGCTCCTGAACGCCCGACACGGAGTTCCCTCTCTCGTGCGACTTTTGGGCGGAATATGAAGCGCGGAGGGCCCCAAGACTTTCCTGCATGACGCAAAGCTCCTCCGGTGCGCCGATTAGAGTTTGGCTACGGCCCGTTCCAGGAAGTTCAGCATGCATTAGCTCAGTGTCCGTTGTAAACGTAACTTGAAGCCCTACACTCGCAACAACAAGGCTACCCCTTTGCTCTGCTCTTATGCCGGACGCGTTCGCTGAAACACTCCTCATGCTCGCTTCCCTTTCTGCGCAGGTGTTCCCGGCTGAGCCGCTCGCTTCTTGTGCGCAGCCACGGCTACTTATCTCGTTCTCGCGCGGCTTCAAACTGAAAAAGGGCTGCCCCCATTCAACTTTGCTGTCAGTGCATAACTGGACCTGCTCGAAGGGTTCTGCCTTCTGCGGTGCGTGGTAGCCAGTGCCTTTAACTCAGAGAACTTTGTTGCGGCAGCGACGTTATAGCGGTGTCATGCAGTCATACGCGGCCCTAATCATCTTGCAGCGTGCAATATCCACAAGCTTTGCACAGGTGCATCCGCCTAAGCGGCCTATCTGCTCCAAAATATGCAGAAAATACTGCACGCAACCCCAACTTTCTCTTGTGAAAGAGGGGACCATTTCCCCTAGACATTTGACATTTGCCCGTAACCCGTTCGCTTGCGCATCTGTAGCCATGAGGCCTCGTTACCCCTGTGGCGTGAGGGTAAAGTCTCACGCCTTCAACTCCATGATTCCAATTAGGTGGATACCACCCCTTCCACCACTGTGACGCCCCGATAAGAGGATAGCATCACGCCACCTATTAGTTGGGTACGCAAGGGAATTAAGAAGGAAGGAGTAACACAGGTTTGGTTATAGAAATATTTAATTAGCAATGAAGCTTGATTGGCGTCGACGCACTCACCCTGTGATATGATCTGTCTCGTAGGAGCGGTTCCGGAAGAGTGCTGGCACTGCTCCGCGGAGACCGGGTCTCTCGCCTTGTGGCCGGGGGGCACGCGGTACCCAGGCTGTGTCAACCTGGGAAGGTTGGGACAGACTTTCCGGTGCATCGTGATGTCCACGCACGTTACAGGGCATTCGGGGCGAACTCAAATGCGGCTGGCTCGCGGGTGTGCGCAGATGGGTATGAGGATGATCGTCGTGTCGATCTCGGCCGGTATTCGGGAGCCTTTTTGGATGCCACCTACGACGTCTCCGATGACGGCGGGTGGCTAGAGAGCGATCGCGGGGCGTGCAGCCTTTTTCTGACCTCCGCCGGTGCGTGGAGGGAAGCCAAAGGTGCCAGCTGGTCGTGGGAATGGCATCTGGCGATGCCACTACAGAAGCCTCGGGGTCAGCACGTTGAGGAATCCCAATTGCGGTCATTGATCGAACGTGGGGTGGAGTGCCGCTCTGCTCATCCGGGTTTCGTTGTATGCAGTCGGTTACCGGTGTCAATGTCCGAACGTCACACATGCTACAGAATTCCTACCATTGTGCTAGTTTCTGTTTTAAGTGCTTGAGTAAATAACTTCAAATTCTGGTCATTCTAGTTGTCCAACTAAATAAAAAAAACCTGGTCTGCGTCCTCACATTAGCTAATAAAATATGATTCGTAATCTCAATATTAATAACTAATAACATATATACCGTTTAAGGTATTTCGGCGTCCCCTCCTTCTGAGATACCGTTCTGAAATTATTTTCCAACAAAGTGGTTCATAAAGGGAAGGCGAGAAAAGCAGCAGACATGCGCATTAAACATGCCTTTCAAACGTCCGAAGGGCCACTCGAAACGCGCACACGTGTTGGGGAGTAGTGTACCGGATGCGGACCTTTCTGTGTAGGACATTTTGGTGCAGCACATTTCGGTGCACGGATTTTTCGGCTCACGTACGTTTTCGTTCACGGAGTTTTAGGTACAGAACATCTTCATTCGGACTACTCGGTGCAGGGACTTTTTGGGGCAGAACGTCTCGGTGCGGACTATTCGGTGCACGGAACGTCCTAGGAATGCTTTTATTATTTTGGCTTTAACATTTGAATTCGTCCGAACAAATGACTTTACATTCCAGATTTGCGTGTTTTCGAAATGTTACTTTCATTCAAAGTTCTAAAATTTTAATATGCAAATAATAGGGCCCAATTGGACCACCTCCTGATGACATGTCCACGACTCCAACAAGCCCGAAAACTACACATAATAGCCACAGCACAGCGCCTACGCAGTCCGCCGGATATTCATCGGCGCCCGCATGGTCCTCAATACAAGTAGCTGTTGGACTTTCTTACTGAGACTGGGCTATACTGCATTCTTTTGTGCAAAGCCGATTGCCTCCCGCCACTTTCCATTTTTATCCTTCCAATTCTTATACGCCCTCCGGCAAAATGGCACATTGAAAATTGCGTGTCACTTAGGCAATCTGTTACAGTGCTCCCATCACCGAGTTTTGTTCTTGTGGGCCCGCCAAAGGCACGGCCCCACCCCGAGATGACATGCATTTGCATGACGCCATTGAGTCGCTTTAAAACGACCGCCGTTTTTTAGAGAATTTGGCCCCAGAAGTTACTTCGATTGGAGGAGGATGCGCCTTAGGCGATACCAAGGTACCTTCGCTCCTGGTGGCGTATTCAGCCCTTTGCTCGGCCCTCAATCGGAGGGGAGACGGGGTCTTTATTAGATACATACTCTTCAGCGTTAACGAACCAAATGCACGCCAATCCACCCTTTAAAGGTGGTTGGAAAGCGCCGTGTAAACGACACCCACAATGGCCCATTTGACGTCACTTGAAGTCACGCAGGTCGCTCTACAAAGAGTGAAACCACAATGAAGTGAAATACACTTAACCACACCCTTTATTCTTTGCAAGGTTAAATCGCTCCCTGATTCATGAAAGGCGGTTGGTTGAGTTGCGTTGGTGAATCACATGAGTGGAAATTCTTCGTTTATAAAATAAAGGAAGCTCACACCCGCTATAAGACGATCTTCTCCGTTTACTGCCGCCGCTGAAGGATGTGAAGAGATCGGCGGCAGCGATGGAAGTGAAATTTCATGCAAGGGTGTGAGCTACCTTTTAAGTTTTACTAATTCCTAGCGAATTCGCAAGGTGCGCAAATGGCCGGTACACGTTCCGCGTACGAGCGCACAGCGCGCGAGACATCGCGTGACGCGATCACGTGGCATTCAGCGAGAACGCGGGGAGAAATCCCGCACTTGCGGTCGTGAATGCATCGTCTCTCTCTCCCTTCTCCGCCTGAGCTCATAACTCAATCAACGAGACAACAGGCTCTCGCTCCGTTTCCATAATGGTTCCAGGTTCAATTTCTGGCGGTGCCAATAGGCTTTTTTATTTTTTTGTGGTTGTTTTCTCTTGACACCAACGGCCGCGACACAACCTTTGGGTGGGAGAGGTAACAAGCTCCGCTTTAGTAGCTTTTATGTATAATATATTTTTGACATTATTAACTGTGGGTTACGTTTGTCGAACGTTTTTCGCAAGTCGGGAGAAATGCAGTCTGTCTCTGAGCGTTTATGGACTACATTGTGCAATGAATCAGTGAAAAATATTCATTCATCTCACATGAAAAGGCGAAAATGCACGCGGAGCGGATGAAGGAAATTACTCCCATTACAACCGGTTGAAAATTTGAGAGAGCGCCGGATACGTTATAATTTGGCAGGGTACGCAGGTTAAGCGAATTGGTCGATGGTTCTGTGGAGAGTTCCTAATAGGTGACGTATGTTGCATAACTTCAAGAAAAAAGATATGGAATATAAGGTATATGACTTTGGGGCATTGCTTTAAAGAAAGGTGAAATAAGCCTTCAAATAAAATGTCTATAGTGGAACCCTAATGGGATTAGATGTAACGTGAGACAGTCATGTCGAATACGCAATAATTTGATTTTTTGTGACTAGCTCATCAACGTACATTAAGTCCAACTTTGTGATTATATTGCGAGAGCGCAGTATCTTTCAATTCATGAAGAAGCAGCACTGCACTGGTAGAAAAACTAATGCAAGGCTACAGGACATTCTTCTAGCTGAAACATACAACAAGGCAAAACGTTCCTCAGGCTATGTAAGGCCGGTACCACGTTTTCGCTTTTGCGACAACAGATGTGCGTGGCCGCAATTTCTTTGTTCGAGTACAGACGATTGTTATTGCTCACCAGTTGCGGGAACTTCTAGTCTTCTGGAATAAAACAATAGAATACAAAAGATATTTATGAACTCATCAAAACAACAAACGCATGTGTCGTACGCGTTCCATAGGAAAAATACGAACAGAAACGTCAGCATTTTTCAATGGTCGTACGTTGTGCTCAGTGCTATAAATTCCTGAATTAACAGACCAAGCCGAAGTGAAGACGTGCTACTCATTCCGTTCAATATGAGGGTTGCCAGCTTTCCGCAATCAGCTATTATTGTATTCATCCTGCTGGAAGCTGTGTAAGTACGATGAACATTGCAAAAAAATATCTCCGTAAGAATTACTTCTGTGAGAAAGCCATGCCAGAAATCTATATATAAGGGGTCTTGTGTAACGATGCTGTTTTGTTGGGGATGATACTCCTACTGAAAAGAAATTGATGTCCATAAAGTGCCTCTGCAGTAGAGATGCAAAAAGATCAAGCTTAGAAATTGCGGTGCGTGTTCGGACTAGGTAGTAGAAATTGAAACGTGTCCATGAATTTTCTAGTTGTATTTTAAAGAATATGTTAACGCAGTGTTAATGAGGTTTAGCACAAAGGACATTTTTAATGGGCTGTAACATATGCCTTTCCTGTTGTTGAACCATGGACCTTCTCGACCAGCTATAAACTATAACGAATGCAACAGCAAGGGTTTTCTTTCGCTGGTACCAATATTTCGATAAGTTTTACTTCAACACAGTAAAAACTCCTACACAGCTGCCGCATAAAACAGCGTTTATATATTACCTCTTCAATCACACTAACACTGCATTCGTCAAATCTTCTAACACCCCCGGCCGCTCTAGATGGCGCCCAGGATGTACGAACGAGAAAAAATTGAATATAATTGAAACAACCTGCAATGTATATAGTCTTCGCCCCGCATAATACTATTTAGCGCCTTATCCTCAGTTGTTTCACTGTCAAATCGCGTTGAAACCGTCAATGCGAGGGAATTTTAAACACGAGAGTATTCATTTGACAACACGAATTGGGAGATTAGTGGAATTCGTGTGAGTAAACAGTACGCGTCATCTCGGTTTTTTCTCAAAAAACAATAGAAAAAGGCTATTCGTTAAACTTTAACGCCGAAAAGTTACGCGTAAAACAGATGCCGCGCCAGCAGTACAAATGCGAAGAAACTGAATGAAACTTGGTAATCCTGAGTTGCATTCATAATGGCTGTTAAAGAAAGAAAGAAAAATGAGACGAGTTGAAAATAGAGAGGTGAGCTGCAGTTAGGTAGCAGGGACGGCTGAGCCCTTCACAATCTTTTCATATTTTAAGCCAAGCAAGTAAAGACGCTGATAATTGTTTTTAGATGCGACTGCATCTTATTCACTCGCCTTGTCCCTGCATCCGGCGTCGGCGTTGTTGTCGGCGTCCGCCCCTACCCCAGTTTCCTCGCAGCGTGAGGTGCGCTCTCCGCCGCCTTCCGCCGCTCACCCCCCCTCCTCTCCGATAGCGAATACTCTCTCGCGAGGGGCATTGGATTGGATTTGAATGGCTTGGCTTGGCTTGCCTTAGATTGGATTTGCCGTTGATGGGATTTGATTGGATAGCCGCGGTATTGTGTTGGCGTGATTGGTTGCGTCGTACGTTGCGTTATGTTGGGTCGGCGTGCCCCCTCACCGTTATGGCCGCAATAAAACGCGGTGCCTGCGCCGCTCCGCTCCATCGTCGTCCAGCGCCGTTCCTCGCGAATTCAACCTGTTGTCGTTGCATACCCTATGCAGTCGTCTACACAGGGGGTTACGGTGGGAGATTTTTTTAATTTTTCTATCTTTCGGGCGAGTAGAAAATGGCGCCTAGGTGAGGTCGTTTGCAGTAATAATAATATACCGCCTAAATATAAACTAAGCAAGTGAAGCCTTTCAGTTTTGGCGTATGTATTAAAGCCTAGCTATTTCCAATTTTTGGGAAGTGTAATGTCAAACATCAACCGCAACCGTTCAAAGTTTTAGCGAGGTGCAAACCTGTAGTTCATTTTTGAGCATGTATAATTTGTAAGCAAACGCGGTTGGGTATATCAACTAGCTTAACATTTTTTGCGAAATTCGTACGACTACGTAGTCTTACCCAAATTCAAATTGGTACATTAAGGGACTCGGTGAACAAAATCCCGTACAGCAGAATTTGGTCGTTTAAATGGATCCTCTGCAACTGAAAAAAGCAGTCCTATATCTGAACAGGCCAACAACAAAATAACGAGAAGAAGGTGGAGGAAGAAACACATATTAAGTAAAAGGAAGGGGCTAGGATGAGGTTCTCCTTGCTTCCTCTGGTGAGGTACGCCGACACAGCTCGCCGGACCCTGATTCCGCCGGACTTCTGCGGCGACCCTAGTCAGCGACACTGATGAGGTCTCGGCTCTGCCCCCCGCTGGCTTCGCCGGCTTACCATCTTGTCACCACACCGCTTATCAGTCAGGTGCAGTTGCGGTGGTAGCAATGCCTGTCGGGAGTGATGCTTCCTTCTCTGTTTCCACTCCACCCTCCCAAAGCCCACTTGACGATATGGAGATGGAGACGGAAGAACCTGCGGCTGCTGCCATCCCAAATGCACCGCCTCTGCTTATTCTGGCGCTGCCGACGCCATTGTAGGTCGCCGTTGCAGGAAAGCGTACCCACAGGAGTGTGAGGTCCAAGAATCCCGATCCAACGGGCACTCGGACGGCGTCTCACGATGACATGGATGTCGGACCCTTCCTTTCTTCGCCCCTGCGAAATGAGCAGATTCCATAATGCAAAGACAAGTCTCAGCCCCGAAAGACCCTACATAGACACTCATAAACAAAACATTTCCAGTCGCTACAAACTGTAAATAATGGTAAGTGAAAACAAAGTACAATGGAGTTGCAGAGGCCTTCTAAAAAACTTTTGGTGATGTATATAAGATACTACATACCACGCTACCAAGTGTAATGCGCCTACACAAAAACACATCTTATTATGAAAGACAAACTTCCTGAATAGTTATGTGGTAGTTAGAAAGGACAGAGAAGGATGCACACGCTCCTCAGACGGTGTAGCCATTGTGACGCGAAAATTCATAACGGTAATTAGCATCTCCTAAACACCGTCCTTGAAACTGTTGCAATTCGTTCAAAATATTTACGCCATTTATAACTGTATTCTCTCTTTACCTCCCTCCTGACGTCCAGCCCTCGGGCTCTGATTTCGAGGTGTTGATACATCAGTTTTCTCAACCTTACATCAGTAGGTGACCTGAATACGCATAATTTTCTCCCGAGCAACTCCTACACCGATTCCCAAGGTCGCTTAATTGAAAAATGTTTAACATCATCGGGAGCATGCTCATACAACAAAAACAGCCTGCGGAGCATTATATTGGACAAACCACTTCTTATATAGGACGCAGAAATATATATATCACATAACGTAGGACACAAAACAGAATGTTTCTAATATAAAACGCGAAATATCGGATGTCCCATAACATAGGTCGCAAAAATGCCGAGCGCACGTGAGGGTGGGCCTTGTAAAAAGCACCCGACAGCGTCCAGACTCTCGCGTGAGCTGGCGCCACGTTAGGACCTCGCGCATCCATCGTTGTATTTGGCGCGGCAGAGCAGTGGTACGCCGGTCCCTCCTGGGCTTCACCCGTAGAGGCGGAGGCTACTGCTATGCTTATGTTACGTTTTTGGTCGGTTGAGCTTCTGAAATCAAGGGCGGGGTTGTCGACACCTCGAATGCTTGAGTTGGTGTGAAGGAGGCGACCTAAGCGGTCTTGACTCGATAGGCGGCCACAACGTCGCGTTAGCGTCCAGAGTGCCATTCTTGTGCTGCCGCCTGCCTTATAAGGAACGCGCATGGACTTGCCCTTTACAAATTTTAACTTTCTGTTGGGATATGCCAGGTGGACCTCAAGCTCTCGTCTTTCTTCAGCCTTGCACCTGTAGGACAATTTTTTATACATGAACAATAAAGACAGCCCTAAGTAAGTAGGACATGCTCCTTCTCGTGAACTGGTGAAGGCCTTTTGATGTCATTGCGAAGTTCACTAAGTTATACCCTCTGAGAGGATCTGAAACTGCACTAACATGCACACACTACCGCAAACAAAACTTTTTGTCCCCCATACAAAGTAAGCGGATAGAAGTGTGAACACAAGTGTATAAAACTAAACAGAGTGACGGTGCACGACGATGCAAAGTACTGACAAGAGAATACGCAATATGCAATAGACATTGACGGCGTAAGGAGATCACATAAATAAAGCGCACCACAATGGCAACTCAGTGGATCGGACATTTCGCTGCTGAGCGCAAAAATGCGAGTTCAATCACAGCCGCGATGGACTGTTTTTTTTTTAATGGAGGCGAAAAGCCATAACGCCCGCGGGCCGACAGTTTGGCGTACGTTAAATACTCCCACGTAGTGAAATTTTTCGACGCCCCCTAATAAGGCCCGCCTCATGGACCGATTGATAAACCTAATAAAATGTACAGAGTTAGAAATTTTCCTGTAAAAGTACGGTAAAAGAGCCCACCGCCAGTACGCATTCATAAACTCAAAAAACACTACTGAAGCTGTATTTTCAAGCAACTGGCCTATTGTCGTGAAAGAAGTGTTACGATGGAAAATCGTACCACGCTAGTGCGGAACGAAACCGTACTTGAACCTCACGGCCAAAGTTCCGTACTACCTTTTACGGGTACAATGGCGTAGTACTAGTATACAGAAGCACTAATGTCGACACACATGTACAGTTTTCGGAGCGTAACTTAGTTATGTTCACGTTCGGGCACCAAGCGTTAGGAGTTTCTTTTACCGTAAAATATGCGGGGCTCGTCTTGTGGAAAACAACAAAACAACAGTCGCCAACAAAAGTCAATCCGCTAGTGATAACCTGGCACCCTTTCTTTCGCTGCGAGTGAATTTAGTTGGCGTCTTTGGCCAAAAAATAAATGAGTTGGTAGTCAGCAATATTCCCCTTGTTTTCTTTTTGTGTCGCAATCATTTTTCTGCTATCAGGCCACACTGCTCGGAAAACGCTTCTGGAACGTACATGGAATCCACTTTATATGAGTTGTTTTGCATATTTATGTGCTCGAAAAGAATACACAAGAGAAATTATTCTTGATGTTGACTGTCTTGTGATAGAAGAATAATGAAATATAACGCTTATCTTCAGACTATGCGAGCAGTTTGCAAAAAATACGAACATTTAGTTGACACACCAACGAATACAAAATGAGAATGAACTCACAAGGAATTTCATGTGGTTCTATTTGTCTTAAAACATTGCTGCCAGTTTGCTTGCAATGAAAACTTACAATGTCAAAAAAAAACATTTCAAGGCATTCATTTTTTTATACACAAAAGTAGCGAACCGACCTTTATTCCAATTTAAAATTTGGCAGTCGTATAGCTGCATAGAATTTCAGGATTGAGCTGAAGAATGTACAATGTTCAGTGGTAATGCTGACCATGCAATTGGAACAAATGATTAAGCTGCAACACATACTCTGGCAGAAACGACCATAGAAAGAAGACAAAACTAGTCTACTGACAAAAATATATAACCTGGTATATGAAACAGCACAGTTACAGCCTCAATCAGCATGAGCAAAGTTGCTTGCCAGCAGCGTTGCAGCCAAAAATACTTGTCCTAGTCCAGGCTTTCAGGTGAGAAATATTTCAAAGCAGGTTTTTACAAGATATCCAGTTTTTATTACAAACTAAGCTAATGACAAGGCTTCATTTTTCTTCACTAGCTAATTTCTTTATTTAAAATATAACACCGTGACAAAAGCTTTCCGTGAAGATTTTTATTTGCTGAGAAGGACTGCATAATATTCTTCATTCATCCGGAGTACCATTTATTGAAACAGCCATTTGCAATACGTACTTCGCACGCAAATCTGGCAGGCCTCAAAGTTGCCACTTCACCATTCCTGTACTAAAATTTCTAAATTATCAGTCATTTTTATACTTGAAATTTCAGTTTTATAATTTGTTTGTAAGAGGGTTTTCTGAACTTTTCAACTTGTTGGTAGGCTAGGTAGGCCTTTTGTGACAGTTTGTATTTCACCCTCCCCTAATTTAAAGCGCGGTGAAAATAAACACCTGAGATACACGTGCTAAAGACATCGACGCCTCAATAAATAATTGCAAGTGCTTCTATCAGAAATATTGCTTTCAATATTCTTAGCATTTGTAGGCAACTTACCAAGCTTTTCGAGAAGAGGTAATGCGACCTAAACCAGATTGGGGAAAGACCACACTGGGTGAAGTTTATTTAGTACATCAACCTAATCTTTTACAACCAGAAGAATGCTAATTGCATAACCTGAATGGTAGTCAGCAATTAGCTTTTTATTCCAGCATTGCGTCTCATTTCGCTTTTTTTGTTCGTGCAAACAATGTAAAACGTTGCTTTCGTACATAGGAAACGTGCAATATTTTATACCATGTTCTAGCGAATACGTGAGGATGAAGTTTTGACCAACCTTCTAAGCCATGATTTCAAACTATTTGGATGTACCTTAAACATACATACCCAAGTAAATCATGTGGAGGGGAAGGGTGGCTTGTTTGTACTCTAAAACATTCCAGTTCCGAGAAATATTAAGTTACAGGAACATATAGGGGGACACAACGGTATTCAAGGGGCCTGCGAAGCCGACGTGGCAAATTGAACACCCCTCTCCTCACACTCCGGGCACGGTAGCATTTTGTTACTTTTACCCGATCAAGTAAGATATCAATGAAAAAAAGCTCTCATCACAACTTGTGCCCAGTCCTTAGCTCCTGTGTACACCTCAACCGTTTTGCGCAGTCCAGAAAGAGACACAGAACATCAAAAGACCGAACATCGGTAATTCGTTCTACACCCTTTCATAAACAAGACAAATTGTGCACTGGCTTCAGCAAAAAATCACGTTACTATGCACCCACGATAGCTTTTCTTCCTTTGACTGGCTAAAGACAAATATATTTCGTTTCTATTGAAGGGTTCTCAAGAAAGTTGCATTCCCATCCTGCTATATAGAACAATAACCAATATAGTTTGAACATAAGAAACTCCACGCAATCATGCATGCTCTGGACAGAATGTTCCAATAGAACCGATGTTTTTATTGACATTGGGTGCAGCGGCACCTATTGAAAATGTGTTTTGAGGTAGCTAGTCAGCACAGAGTTTTTAAACTGAGAAACCATCATTTTAAGCACCAGCCTGTATGGCACAGGTAAACGAGGTTGCACGAAAAAAACATCAGCTAAATAATTGCCCTGTACAATGAAACAATGATAGCAGCATGCGTGGTCAACTGCTCTTTCTGCACAATCATTTGGCTATCGATGAACCCGTGGGAAACCATTCGCAACGGTATTCGTCGCAAAAGAGCCACGTTTACTCTGCATGGCCTGATATGCGAGGGTAAGGAAATTTGCCATAGATTCTAAAAAAAACCACATAGACACGCTGGTTTCCTTTGCCCAGAGGAATTGTCTGCGGAGTATGCATACCTTCTGCCGAAAAAGACACAACAGAAAATTGACTTAGAAAGGTCCAAATAGTTAAAATAAAAACAAAATTGATTTCATCCTAATGGGTCTCGGACCCGGACGGACTACCATGGGTGGGCCCGGAAGGAATACCAATGCAACTGATAAACCTCTTTGAACCTAAAAGTAAGGAATCGTTTATGAGGGCAATAGATAAGGTTATAGAAACCAAACAAATACCAGAGGACTGGTTAGAAAGTAGGATGATTTAATATAAAAGGCAGACCACTCATACAGACCACTCAGAGTAACGTCAGTGGTGTATAGATTCGTAATGCAGGCGATAAAATCAGAAATTCAAGCATGGATGGAAGAAAATGAGATACATGGGCAACTGCCGAATAGATTTAGACAAGACAGGCAACTGGATGAATATCTGTTCGTGATAATGCAATGCATTGAAATGCGAAAGCAACAGAATAGACCAGTATGGATTACGTTCTGGACATTAAAGGGGCATATGAAACGTAAACAGGAACGGCTGTGGAGAATACGGAAACCCCAGGGATTAGACGACGAGTTAGTACAGTTCCTTAAGCAATCTATAAAGACAATAGAGTGCACCTTACTTGGGAAGGACAGAAATGCGCCCAGCAGGTTAACACCCATCGGGGACTGAAAGAGGGATGCCCTTTGAGCCCATAATGTTCATGCTTTACATGGCAGGGTTAGAAAGAAACTTGGAAGAAAGTCAGGTAGGGGTTAACCTAACCATATGCTGCAAGGTTACAACAGCATATTCTGGGAATGTTATACTCACACCACATTGTTCTTTTAGCTGATAACAAAGCGATATGCAGCGGCTAATAAGTTTTGCGGCCAGGAAGCCACTGACCTCGAGTTAAATTTCAGTGCAGAAAATCAGGAATATGGTTTTCAATAAACACTACCACCGACATAGTTTATCCAGCAAGGCAAAATTACCTGAGCGAAGGGATATAAATATTTTGGAGTGAATGGAAACGAAGGGGATAACTACTTAACAACTAGAGAGCGACGAAGCAGCCAACGGTTAAAGGGAAACCGACCAAGCAAGCTATAATGAAGCATACAGCTTGTGGTGTATAACAAAATGAAGAGAGTAGTAAGAGGAATGTGGAAAGAGTAATGGTTCCGGGTCTCACGTTTGCGAATGCTGTACTCTGCTTAAAATCAAGACGTTCTATCAGGCCTTGAAGTAAACCAGAGAACGGTAGGACGTTTGCCTTAGGCGCGCATGGAAAAAACTAACGAAGCAGTTCAGGGAGATATGGGCTGGGCGTCTTTGAAGTTGAGAGAAGCTCAGAGTAAAATATGCTTTGGATGAGGTTGAGGCAATGGTTTTTAAAGAAGGTGGGCAGCTGAGGTTTTTAGGCACCTATACTTATAAAGCGTGGACACGGCAGTGGTTAAGAAAGACTAGAAGGCTAACGATGAAATACGGAAGAACAGTGGGGAATCCAAAACAGCCAAGGTAACCAAAAAAAGATTGAAACGAATAAATGGAGGGGAAAAATGGAAGCTAAAACGTCGTTAGAGATGTACAGGGCTGAGAAATTGAACATCAGAAAGGAAAAATTTCTACGATAATTCCCAGGGCAGTGCTTTGCTTTTTGAGGCTAGAGCAGGTTGCCTGCGAACTAAGAGTTTGTGGAGGAAGTATTCACAAAATGATGGGGTATGTGTGGTCTGCTGAAAAGAAACAGAAACTATGCGGCACATAGTGTTAGAATGTGAGGGTATCCATCCAAATCTACGTGAAGGGAATATTGGACTTTCAGAAGCCCTAGGATTTAAGGGTATCACAGAGAAAGTTAACTTTGAGGCTGTCGAGGGGACGAAAAGAAGATTAGAATGCTGGTGGACGAAAAGCAGAGAGGGGAATATTCCCTAAGAAAGTCTCTAACAGGGAAAAGAAAGTATTTCGGGCCTAATAAGCTTTAGTGCCTGCCCTAAGCAGCGCTAGTATTAAACCAAGAGGGTAAAACATGACTATATTAGTCCTTTTTGGTAAGACGACATGTCATCACCCCGCTTCAAAGGGAAGAACCAAGGAATCATCATCATCATCATCGGTACTGCACCCATGATTCACGATGTGAAGGTGATTGGCAGGATTAAAACAAGTGATCACAAAATATTCATATGTGGTATCAGGCTGGATTTAAAACGGGACAGATTATACGTGCTAAAACGCAAAAAGCCTAACCTGCGCTTTTTGGGACGCAAAGTGGGGGAATTCCAAATGTTACCTCAAAAGAAATTTCATATGTTGTTCATAAGAACAATTTATGCGTGTTGGCTGAAAAAAAGGGTGTGGACTCTCCTAATCATAATTTCACACATGCAATCATAGAGTGAACACTAGCCAAAGGGGAAAACAGACCGCTTTGGGATTCAGGTTATCACAGAAAACTAAAGACCTCATTGATCAGCGCGGTAAAAAGTTAGTCCGTACTCCGCGACACCAAGTAGAAATGGGAGAGCTCTGGAAATTGATCAACAAAAGCAAGACTGCCCACATCCGCGCCTTTATTGTTACAAAAATTGAGGCAACATTGAAACCCAGGGCGAATGTGAAAGCGAATAGAAGGAAGCTTGCTATTGCCGAAGTGATCATATTTCCCCGAACCATGCATTGGGTTTGTTTATTTGTGTTTTTCTTTTGCCGCCCGGCTGAACCGGTCTTTGATATCGGTGTTGTCTGTGTGCCAAGGAAGGCGCGTGTTCCATTCATTCTTTCTGTGCCACATGTGATATCTCTTCTCGTAGGGACAGCGCTCCCAAATACCGTGAACAGCCTAGAATAATATTCTTTGACCTACAGTGTTCTGGATACAATACGGCTATTCGATAAACCCTCCCACCGAGGGATAAATTCCCGCAGAGCAGATGCGCAGCATTCGAATCGTCGACGCTTGCCTTCGCACGTCACTTTGTTGACTGCTACTTCGCCACCTGTGTTCTTTGAGTTGTTAGGGGAGCCCAACTTTGCTCCAATAAACTTTTTTTTCTTGAAGCCACCTTCGTCGTCCTTGGACACGTGACAACTGGTGACGCGGCTGGGTAAAAGCACCCGACGCCCTCGTCAAGCCGACAAGCAAGTCCCACTCGTGCCAGCCTCTGACAGCAAGATCTTCAGCCCGAGTTTGAACTGCATCCGGATAAAGTGAAGAAAGAAGACGTCGTGACCACCACCATGGTCAACGTGGGCACCACGACCAGCCCTGCCAATCCTGCCCTCGTTCTTCAACAGCCCCGGGATCACCATCTTTCCGCGGATCCCCCAAAGAAGACCCTGAGGACTGGTTGGAGAAAGTGGAGCGCGTCCGCATCTTGAACAGGTGGGGTGACAAAGAAAATTTGCGCCATGTTTTTTTCTATTGAGAAGATACGGCCCAAACGTCGTTTGAAAACCATTAAAGCTCTCTAATTGACTGGCCTCTTT
>JABSTR010001543.1:0-58450 GCA_013339765.2 Haemaphysalis longicornis | reverse complement strand
CCATCCCTTTCGTCATCATCTAAATAACCCTGTTATCAAAGGTCACAACCCCGTTTCGTTCAGACTTGACACCGAACCCTGCTGCCTGGCTCTCTCTTGCCTGCCTTAACAATCACCATCGTGCCTTACCTCATCTGTTTCTCATACTCGTCAACATAATGAATTCTCTGGCTTGGATTGTGGGTTGATGCTTCGAATAAACGCGGGTTTCGACTGCCTCTAAGACGTCTCTTCTGGGTGATGGATGCCCTGGACGTATCCATCAACACATACATACATACATGCATACATGCATGCATACTACATACATGTGCAGATACATACATAAAAATATATACTGTGAGCATTTGTGTGCAAGATGCGAGAGCTCGCTCCATGGACAGAGGGAGGGTGCATGAAACTTTTATGTCCAACCCACCTTGCATTCCGTCTGCTTCTCACGTCCATTATCATAATGTCGTACCTTATCGGTTTTCATACTCATCCACATCATTTCTTTGGCTCGGATTGTGGGTTCCCGATTAGAATAACGGTGCAGTTCGGACTGCTTCTACGATGCCACTTGTGGGTGATGGATGCCCCTGACATATCCCTCAATACATGCAAGCATAAATGCAAGCATGCATGCATGCATAGTTATATTGAAACAAACTACGACCATTTGTTTGCACGCTGTAAGGGCTCGCTTCATGGACAAATGGAGGGTGCATGTTTCTTTCATGTCCAATCCACCCAGCATTCTGTCTGCTTCTCACGACCATTATCATCTCAATGTGGTACCTCATCTGTTTTTCGTACTCCTCCACTTCATCATTTCATGGGCTTGGATTGTGGGATGGCGCTTATATTAAACGCGCAGTTTCGACTGCCTCTAAGATTTCTCTTCAGGGTGATGGCTGACCTTCACGTCTCCATCAATGCATACATACATACATGCATGCATGAATGATGTGGGGGCCAAGCCCTCATATCGGGGCGAGGAGGCGCCTGCGACGTCCTCCTCCTTGGTGGGGCGAGGGCGATCCTCGCGCGCTTCCCTCCTCTCCCTATGAGGCGACGGGGGATGCGCGCAGGAGACTCCCCGGGGGAGACCACCCTTGGGACGCGCCGCGATCGCACGGTACGTAAATGCCCTTCGGCCACTTTTGGCCGTTTCTTGCATTGGCCGTTGTTTCCCACTTCCGTGGGTCACGGCACCCACCGTGTCGATTAGCGCATGCCTCGATTTGCGTCAGTGCGTTTATCTAGGATGTCCGGCGAGTCTCCGCGCGCATATTCGACTTCTTGGTGGGTTGCCCCCGCGTCCGCGATGTGACGGCTTGCGCCGTCTAAGGTCAGCGGACGAGCGCCGATGCCGCCCGATCGAGTCCAGTGGCTTGAAATGTGTAGCGGCCACAGAGAGCCCCCTTCCCCTACGTCAGCGAGCGTTGCGGCCGGCCAACACCAGCGCACGGCTAACTGCTGCCCGACTACGGGCTGGGCACACTCTGACGGGTGAATGCCCCAGGGGGCTAGGTGCGTAGTGCAGTGTAGTGTGTTTGTATCGGGGTTGTCCGCGGAATAAACCCCTGTACTATGAAACGTATCGCTTCCATGTGAAGTGACTGACAACGTACACTCGCGGCGAGAGCTGTGGCTCGCTCTCGAACCCGTTGTGGGCAGAATTCTCTCCGCAGGGCAGTTCGGTGCTGCGCGAGAGCAGTGAGAATAACGACGGCGCTTATTCTATATTCTAGTCGGTTCCTTAATTCTATGGCAGAGATAAGGATAGGATATGCCCACATTTCTGGCCGCCCAAAGTGGGGCAGCGTTTGTTAATTTGCTGCCATACAATAGCGACCTTTGCTTTGGGCAACCGGCTGGCCGCGCCAGGCACGCTAGTTGCGTGCAGTGTACGTTCCGGGTGATAGCCCGCATTCGGGCCGCCGGCGTCCGACCGGCTCCTCGTTTTGTGGATGCCGGCGGAGCTCGAGAGCGCGAGGTTTTCCTTGCTTCGAGCATGAGAACATAGGGCTTTTGTGCTGTGTTCGATTTTAGGTTGATTTTGACGCAACCCACGCTCGGGTGCTAAAGGAGATGCTTGAATTCGAGTAACCTCATTCCACAACGCAGAGTATTCAAGCTAGTGCTTGATCTCGTATCTATACGGATTAATGCGACCGGTTCCCTCTGTGGGATGCCATGTATCGTAGGTATTCACCCCGAAGAGCTAGCCACGGTTTTGGCGGAACGATTCCTTTTTCCGAGCAGTTTCTCGGCCGCCTTTGGTAGGCGGAGCGCCGTGACGTTGACTTGCTTTGCAACGGGCGCTGGGGACAGGGACCAGCTTGTATTGCTGGTGGTTCCGGGGATGAGTGTCTCGCTAGGCCGTCTGGGGGCTCGTGGTGTAATACACGCCACCGTTAATGAGTATGAACGGTTAAAGGCGGAAGTCCCGAAAAGTCAGATGTGCGTATTGTTGCGTCATTGTCTTGGCTCACCTTGGCCATACAGTCTGGTAGGCTCGAAGATCTTGTAAATGATCAGCCGCAGTGTCACTGGCAGGTGTGAAGTGGGACGTTTTTTTAGTTATTTAATTGGGTTTTCCATTGTTGGGAGACACCTGGCCTGTGATGACCTTAGTCATGTGCCGCCAGCATAGTGTGGAAATTGTGCACCTGGATTATTCCTAGAGCACGTCGCAATACCGCGCCCGGCTTATCCGTGGCGTGGCCCGAGCACCTTCGGTATGTCCGACTGTTTTGGGCGGACACATTGTACCGTTTCTGCCGACATCACCTTTGTGGAGTCGCCTGGTCGGATGACGGTTATAGCCGATTGATGACCCCGCACGCGCACACCAGCCTGTCAACAATCCTCCCGATTCCGGGTGAGCCAGTTGACCCTTTCTCCAGCCCGCTATGTAAGTGAGAGAACGCATGTCTTATTGTGAATTCTTTGCTGTGTTTTGTTAGTGTTTGCGCTGTGTACATGCTTGCATCTTTCCATGGTAGTGCTCGTATGGTTGTGATAAGAATTGTGCATTTCTTTGTCTAGTCCCAAGAATCCTGTATAGAGAAGTGTAAAAGAGACTTAGTTTTGCAGTGTTGAAGAGAGAGACGAAAAAAAAAACAGAAGCGCAATGGTTTTCGCCTTCGCCGTGGAGGGGGGAACTCCGGGCGGTTACTAGGCCCTCTCTGTCCCCTCCTTCGGTTCTTGGAAATTCCGAGGGTGGTTTAGTTTGTATTTTGTTTTGGGTTTCTCCGCGGCAGAGAGACGGGGTTAGAGCAGTAACGTTGGGTTAGAGAGGGTGATGGCCCCCTTGCTTGGCGACATCTGTACTCGTTTCCCTCAGCCCCTCGTTTCTTGTCGCCGCCGCGGTCCGGCTCGTCCTTGCGTGGAGAGGGAGGGAGATCGGGAGCGGCGTTTTGCAGGGGTTGGCGGTAGCTTTCGTTGTCTCATCTGTGTGGTGTGTGTTCATTTTGTGTGTGAGTGAGTGAGTTACTACCCGTCGGTTCGTTCGCGCGTCTTCTCGGCCGTTAGGACGATTTTCGCGGGCCAGACGCGCGGGGGACTGCTTATGTTGTTTTGTTGCGTGTTCTCGGCCCAAGCTGTGGGGTGTGTGTGTACGCGCGCGCGCGCTTTCTTCAGCGTCTGCTGTGAGCGAACTTTCGTCGGAGGCCTCGTCCGTTCGCCGCGGCTAGTCTTGTGCTTCTGCCGCCTTGATGAATGTGACGTGTGTGCGGGCTGCCTAGGGGGACAACTGTGCTTCCGGTGGTTGTTTCCACCCCCGCGTTCCATTCTCGCGTACAACACCGCAGACCTGCGTGTATGACGTGTGTGTGTGGTGTGTGTGTGCCAGCTTCATTCGGCCGAACAGTACACCCGCTGGTGGTGCGTGTTGTGGAGAGCGCCCATGTCTTGTGGTGTGTGCCGGCATCGCGGCCTCTTCGGCTAGCTCGCTGCGGCCAGGGACGCCGACAACCGAGCGCAGAGGTGCCCTTCGTGCCCAGGAATGCGGGCGCCTTGAATGGCCGAGCTGACCTTGGGCTGCCTTCGACTCAGCCTAACCCCCTCCTTCCTTGCGTGGGGCTGAAGCTCGGGCCGCTCCCTCTTGGCTGCTGCCCCGTTCATCGGCGCCGATCCCGACTCCTGGCTTCCAGCCGGTGCACGCGCTGTGGTGCCTTCCTGCTGGATCGTCGGCTCACGCGCTGCTCTTCCCCCTCCCCCCTGCGGAGCGACACGGCTCGACGCAACGGTGGAATCGCTCCTGCGCGTCCGCCCATTATCTGCGCCCTCGAGAACTCTGCGATGAGAGACTCCATGGTGAGTGTGGCTCCCCGATGTGACGACAACGAACGCTGACAGCGGGAAGATCTTTTCGCCCCTTTGTGCCCCGTACTACCGAACAATGCGTAGCCCCGTGATTACCACTGCAACCCTTTGCGGATTTAGTGCAATATTTCCACCTCTGTGTATCTTTCTACACCTGTGTATCTAGTGTAATGTAATGAAGTGTACGTAATGTAATTAAGTGTTCTTAGTGCATTATAATTAACCGTAGGTTGTGTAATATAAGTAACAGCTGTGTTCGTGTAGTATAGTGTACGTAGTGCAACCTTAGTTGACCTCTGTATAGCGTAACATTAGTTCCCTCACCAAGTGAGTAGAGTATTGTTTATAGTGTACATTTCTTGTTTCACACCTTGTTCATAGTTTGCATGTATATCTTAAGTATGTATAGCGTGCGTTGTGAATGCAGTGTTTGTTTAAGGGCTGGAGTAGAGGCTGGTGGGCACTAGCTTTGTTTAACTTACATTAAGATTGTTCTTTTTGGATGAGTACCTGATGGCCGGCTTTCCGACCGTCAGGGGGGCATTTAAGGAGAGGGGGATGTGGGGGCCAAGCCCCTCAATCGGGGCGAGGAGGCGCTAGCGACGTCCTCCTCCTTGGTGGGGCGAGGGCGATCCTCGCGCGCCTCCCTCCTCTCCCTACGAGGCGACGGGGGATGCGCGCAGGAGACTCCCCGGGGAGACCGCCCTTGGGACGCGCAGCGATCGCACGGTACGTAAATGCCCTTCGGCCACTTTTGGCTGTTTCTTGCATTGGCCGTTGTTTCCCACTTCCGTGGGTCACGGCACCCACCGTGTCGATTAGCGCATGCCTCGATTTGCGTCAGTGCGTTTATCTAGGATGCCCGGCGAGTCTCCGCGGGCATATTCCACTTCTTGGTGGGTTGCCCCCGCGTCCGCGATGTGACGGCTTGCGCCGTCTGAGGTCAGCGGACGAGCGCCGATGCCGCCCGATCGAGTCCAGCGGCTTGAAATGTGTAGCGGCCACAGAGAGCCCCCTTCCCCTACGTCAGCGAGCGTTGCGGCCGGCCAACGCCGGCGGACGCTAACTGCTGCCCGACTACGGGCTGGGCACACGCTGACGGCTGTATGCCCCAGGGGCTAGGTGCGTAGTGCAGTGTAGTGTTTGTATCGTGGTTGTCCGCGTAATAAACCCCTGTACTATGAAATATATCGCTTCCATGTGAAGTGACTGACAACGTACACTCGCGGCGAGAGTCGTGGCTCGCTCTCGAACCCGTTGTGGGCAGAGTCTCTCGGCAGGGCAGTTCGGTGCTGCGCGAGAGCAGTGAGAATAACGACGGCGCGTTATTCTATTATTGTTATTCTATTCTATTCTATTATTGTGCGCGTTATTTTATTATTGGGCTTGCTTCAAAGACACATGGAAGGTGCATATTAATTTTGTGTCCAATCGACCTTGCACTCCGTCTGCTTCTCACTACCATTAGCATTATCATGTCGTACCTCATCAGTTGCTTATACTCATCCACAGCATTTTTCGGGCTAGCAATGTGGGTTGGCGGTTATATAAACGCGCCGTCTTGACAGCCTCTGCGACACCTCTTTTGGGTGATGGCTATCTTCACGTGTCTTTCAACACAAACATACATACATGCGTGCGTGCATACCTATACACATACATACATACTGCGAGTATTTGTGACCGCGTGGCGAGGTCTTGCTTGAAGGACACATGGAAGTTGCATGTTACTTTCGGGAGCAATTCACCTTGCGCTCCGTCTGCTTCTCACGACCATTATCATCATCATGTCGTACCTCATTTTTGTACGGCATACTCATCCACTTCATCATTTGACGGTCCTACAATGTGGGTTGGCGCGGAGAATAAATGCGCCCTATCGGCTGCCTCTGCGACGATTCTTCTGGGTGATGGCGGCCCTTCACGTGACATCAATACATACATACATACATACATACATACATACATACATACATACATACATACATACATACATACATACATACATACATACATATAAACATACGTTGGCATTTGTGTGCGCGCGGCGTGTGCTTGCGTCATGGACACATGGAAGGTGCATGTTACTTTCGTGTCCAATCAACCTGCATTCTCTCTGCTTCTCATGAGCATTATCATCATCCTGTGGAACCTCATCTGTTTCTCATACTCATCCACATCATCATTTCTCGGGCATGGATAGTGGGAAGGCGCTATAATAAACGCGCCGTTTCGACTGCCCCTAATAGCCTTTTCTGGGTGATGGCTGCCATTAAAGTATCCCTCAATACAAATATACATGCATTAATGTCTGCATATATACATACATACATACACACACGAATGCATGCAGACATACATATATACATACATACATACATAGAAATATACTAGGAGACTTTGTGTGCGCGCTCCGAGGGCTAGCTTCATAGACACATGGAAGATGCATGTTACTTTCATGTCCAGTCAAACTTGCATTCCCCCTGCTTCTCACTACCCTTATCCTCATGTCGTAGCTCACCTGTTTCTCGCACTCATAGAAATCATCATTTCTCGGTTTGGATTGCGGGTTGGCCCTTCGAATAAACACGCAGTTAGACTGCCTCTGCTACTCCTCCTATAGATTATTGCTGCCCTTGACATATCCCTCATTTCGTACACACAAACATGCATAAATACATAGAAACGTTCTTCAATCATTTGTGGGCCCACTGCGAGGGCATGCTTCAAGGACACATGCAAGGTGCATGTTACATTTGGGTCCAATCTACCTTGCATTCCGTGTGCTTCTCAATGACGATTATCATCATGTCATACCTGATCTGTTTCTCATGGTCATCCACGTCATCATTTCTCGGGTTTGGATTGTGGGTTGGTGTTTAGAATAAAGGCGCTGTTCTGAGTGCTTCTGCGATGCCTGATCTGGGTAATGGCTGCCGTTGATGTATCCCTCAATACATACAAACATACAAGCATGCATGCATACATACATACGAATATACAAACATACTGCGTTAATTTGTGTGGGTGCTGCGATAGCTCGCATCATGGAGACACGGAGAATGCATGTTACTTTATATCCAATCAACCTTGTATTCCGTCTGCTTCTCACGACCATTATCATCATCTTGTCGAACTTCTTTTGTTTGTTGTACTCATCCACATCATCATTTCTCGGGTTTGGATCGTGGGTTGGCGCTTATATAAAACGCGCCGTTTCAGCTGCCTTTGTGACGCCTCTTCTGGGTGATGGCGTACCTTGACGTCTCCATCAACGCATACATACATAGATTCATGTGTGATGAGGTGTCGCTGGAGAGGCCAATCCACTGATTTCCACGGGTGTAGCCGACAAAAAAGATCCAAGATACGAGGAAAAGGAAATAGGCGAAGCTGTTCGTTCTCGGCGCCAGGAAGACGGCCACCCTCGCGCTGTAGGCGCGAGGATTGTCGCCGGCTCACCCGTCTGAACCACTGCCTGGGCTGCCGACGAGACGACCAGAAGCAGTTGCGCCCGTTGGAGTGATTGTGGTTCTGGTGGTGTAGAGCGCGGGCAGCGAGGCTTCGCTTCAGTCCAGGCCTCAGCTCCTCACGCCCGCAGCTAGCCATCGGCCACCGTTGTTTGCCAGCGAGGCACTGCTTCGATGCGGCAGCAACATGCTCCGTCGTCCGACCGTACTCATCATCCACTACCGAGAAGTAGCCCTCCGATTTATCACTGCACGACGGGTCACCACTACGAATGTCGCAAGTGTATGAATAGTGCTTTTTAACTGTGGCCACTCTCGTTCGCCTCTGAGTGTGTTACCGTGTCTTCTCCGTGCGTGGCTTGTGTCCATTCCGCTGGGTACATATCTTAGGGTAATATATTTGTGTGTGTGCGTTTCGAGAACGTAGTCTATGCTCGTGACTTTGTACGTGGTCCGGCCCAACATTCATTACAGCATGTATACATACATACATACATACATACATACAAACATAAATACCTTGAAATATACGGCGAGCGTTTGTGTGCGTGCTGTGAGTGTTCGCTTCATGGACACATGGAAGATGAATGCTACATTCGTGTCCAATGCACGTTGCATTCCGTCCGCTTCTCACAAACATTATCTTCATGTCGAACCTCAATTGTTTCTCATACTCATCCACATCATCATTTCTTGGGCTTGGATTATAGGTTGGCGCTTAGAATAAACACACAGTTTCGACGCCTCTGTAACGCCTCTTGTTGGCGATGGCTGCCTTTGACGTATCCCTCAATACATACATTCATACACGCATGCATTCATCATCATCATCACCAGCCTATCTACGCCCACTGCAGGGCAAAGGTCTCTCCCATTATTTTCCAATTACCTCGGTCCTGTGCCAACTGTGGCCAATTTATCCCCGCAAACCTCTTGATCTCATCTTCCCATCTAACTTTCTGCCGCCCCCTGCAACGCTTGCCTTCTCTAGGGATCCACTCTGTTACCCTTAATGAGCAGCGGTTATCTTGCCTTCGCATTCATGCCCTGCCCACGTCCATTTCTTCTTCTTAATTTCTACTAATATGTCTTTAACACCAGTTTCCTCTCTGACCCACTCTGCTCTCTTCTTGTCCCTTAATGTTAAACCTATCATTTTCCGCTCCATTGCCCGCTGAGTTATTCTCAATTTAAGTTGAACCCTCTTAGAGAGCCTCCAAGTTTCTGCCCCGTAGGTGAGTACCGGTAAGATGCAGCTGTCATACACTTTCTTCTTCAGCGACAATGGTAGGCTGCTATTCATTATCTGAGAATGTCTGCCATATGCACCCCACCCCATTCTGATCCTTCTAATTATCTCTGCCTCATGGTTGGGATCTGGGGTCACAACTTGGCCTAAGTAGATATATTCGCTTACCACTTCCACTGCCTCGCCACCTATCTCAAACTGCTGTGCTGTCTCGATGTTATTGATCATTACCTGAGTTTTCTGCATATTAATTTTTAAGCCCACGGTTCTACTCTGTTCGCCCAGTGCGGAAAGCATCTTTGCAATTCGTCCCCCGAGTTACTTAGCAAGGCAACGTCATCAGCAAATCTGAGGTTACTGAGGTATTCTCCATTAACCCTTACTCCCACCTGTTGCCAATCCAACGTTCTGAATACTTCTTGTAAGCATGCTGTGAATAACATTGGAGAGATTGTGTCTCCTTGTCTGACACCCTTCCTTATAGGTATTTTACTGCTCTCCCTATGGAGGATGATGGTAGCTGTAGACCAACTGTAGATATCCTCTAGTATTCTTACCTAATGCTCATCTACCCCCTGGTTCCGTAATGCCCGAATGACTGCTAGGGTTTCGACCGAGTCAAATGCTTTCTCATAGTCTATGAAGGCTATATATAGGGGTTCAGTATACTCACCGCACTTCTCTATCACCTGATTGATCGTGTGAATATGGTCCATTGTTGAATAACCTTTACGGAACCCTGCTTGTTCTTTAGGTTGACTGAAATCTAAGGTTGCAGAGATTCGGTTAGCGATTACCTTGGTAAATACCTTGTAGACGACTGACAGTAAGCTGATCGGCCTGTAATTTTTCAAGTCCTTCATGTCGCCTTTCTTATGAATTAGGATGATGTTCGCGTTCTTCCAAAATTCCGGTACCATTGCGGTCATTAGACATTGCGTATACAGGTTTGCCAGTTTTTCAAGTACAATTTCTCCGCCATCCTTCAAGAGGTCTGCTGTTATCTGATCCTCCCCAGGTGCTTTGCCCCTTTCATTTCTTTCAAAGCCTTCCTCACTTCTTCGGTCGTTACTGGTGGGGTGTTTATCTCCTCTGAACTACTGTCTCGTTCGGCATTATCCTGTATGTCCCGGCTACTGTACAGATCCCTATAGAGCTCCTCGGCCACTGTGACTAATTTATCTCTATTTGTGATGACATTGCCTTGCTTATCCTTAAGTGCATACATCTGATTTTTCCCCACGCTAAGACGTCTCTTCACTGCTTTCAGGCTAGCTCCGTTCTTTACAGCGTATTCGATCCCCTCCATATTATACTTCCGTATGTCAGCTGTCTTCCGCTTATTGATTAACTTCGAGAGCTCGGCTAGTTCTATTCTGTCAGCTGCGGTACAGATTCTCATGGTTTGCCGTTTCCTGATTACATCTTTCGTCTCCTGTGAAAGTTTACCAGTATCCTGTCTAGCCATAGTGCCCCCGACTTCTATTGCACACTCCGCGATGATGCGTGTAATGTTGTCGCTGACTTCCTGTGTCGTAGGCTCGGCTTCCTAGTTAAGGGCGGAATATCGGTTCTGCAGCGCGATCCTGAATTCTTCTACTTTACGTCTTACTGTTAGTTCACTTATCGTCTTCTTTTGTACTAGCTTGTTACGGTCCCTCCTCAAATCTAGCCTAATTCGAGATCTTACCATATGGTGGTCACTACACCTTACCCTTCCTAGCACTTCCACATCCTGCACGACGCCAGGGTTATCGCATAATATGAAGTCTATTTCATTTTTGTGCTCCCCATTCGGGCTCCTCCAGGTCCACTTCGAACTGTCCCGTTTACAGAAGAAGGTATTCATTATGCGGAGGTTATTTCGTTCCGCAAACTCAACTAGTAGGTCCCCCCTGCTATTTTTACAGCCCAGACCATAGTTCCCAACTGTCTTGTCTATAGCCTGATTCTTGCCTACTTTAGCATTGAAGTCCCCCATAACTATGGTATACTGTGTTTTTACTTTAGCCATTGCCGATTCCACATCTTCATAGAAGCGTTCCACTACTTGGTCGTCGTAGCTGGATGCGAGCGCGGAGCCCTGTACCACCTTGAGCTTGTACCTCTTATTGAGCCTAATACAAGACCTGCTGCCCATTCGTTAATGCTATAGTATTCGTCTATGTTGCCAGCTATGCTTTTATTGACTAGAAATCCCACTGCCAGTTCTCTGCTGTCCTCCAGACCACGGTAACATAGGACGTGTCCATTTTTCAGCACTGTAAAGGCTCCGCCTGCCCTCCTAACCTCGCTATTCCCTATTACATCCCATTGAATTCCCTCTAGTTCCTCGAACAACACCTCGAGACTTGCTTCGCTACACAAGATTCGCGCGTTTAACGTTGCCAGGTTCAGATTCCATTGGCGGCCTGTCCGGATCCAGGGATTCTTAGCACCCTCGGCTGCGTCACAGGTCTGACCGCCGCCGTGAACAGTTGCTTCGGAGCCGCTGGGGACTGAGGGCCGAGGGTTAGTTTGCGTGTTCATGGGAGGTTGTGGCCGTTACTACACCAGGGTGGCTGTCATGTGGTAAGAGCCCATACCCGAACGGGGATTGGCCCCAGAAGAAGATGTCAGAAAAAATGAAGAGAAAGAAAAATCAGCATACCGGATGGCGAGAAGGATTTTGAAGTGACCAATGGAGAAGAAACACAGGGTAATCGAAGAGGAGGAGGAGAAGGAGGTAGCTGGGTCAGCGAATGGGAGCCGCACACGACAGAATGCAAGGTGAAGAGGAGGACGACGAATTAGAGTGGACAGAGTGGAACGAGGTCTTCGAGGAACGGTGGCAAGTTCGGGCCGTGCCCCACGATGCACCAGCGGCATCGCACCTTTTGGCAGCGGGCAGCTAGGAACCACCGATTACCAGCAGCTTCGCTCTGCTGGCCTCCTGCGGATCGGTGGCATCGCACCACCGGTGACCCATCGAGCCGTGCCCCACGACGCACCAGCGGCATCGCACCGTCTGGCAGCGGGCAGCTGCGGACCACCTATGACCAGCAGCTTCGCTCTGCTGGCGTCCTGCTGAGCCGCGCTGCTCAGCGAAGCCGTGGCATCGCACCGCGGTCATCCGAACCACGACGCACCAGCACGGGCCATCGCGACATTCGGCGACGTTGGGTGACGCGTAACCCAACCGACCCACTGGGCCACGTCATCGGCATCGCACCGTGGTACCGGCGGTAGGATTTCTTTGAATCTGACAGAGACAGTTAATGTATTATAGTGACTTTAGGAGTAGAGTGTTGGTAGTGTGAGCTCGCGCTTGTTTTTGCTGTTTAGTGTGATGTATGTGTGTTCAGTCGCTATAATTTTGTTCGTTTGAGTGGTTTTGTTATGTAAATATATTGTGTTGCCATCGAATGAATCAACTTGAGCCTCATTTCTCGGCCGCATGAGGCTCGTGACAGTGGCCAATCCTGCTCTGGTGAGGGAGTGCATTACCGGCAATGGTCGCCGGGGTCAGGCCGCACCCCAAGCCCCTTTGTGCAATTCCATCAATTCGCGGATTTTTTTTTATTCCGGTGGGAATTGTTTGGCACCGGGATTCGAACCACGGTCCTTCTGCACGCGAGGCGGGTGTTCTATCTCTACGCCATCGCTGCACCGCTGCATGCATTCATACATACTTACAAAAACACATACATACATACATTCCCACATACATGCATACATACATACACACATACATACTTACATACATACTAACATACATACACACATACATACATACATACATACATGCGTACATACAAGTAATGCGAGCATTGAAACCGCGCTGTGAGGCCTTGTTTCAAGAACACATGGAATGTGCATGTTACTTTCGGGTCCAATCTACTTTGCGCTCTGTCGGCTTTTCATAACCATTATCATCATCATGTACCTCTCATTTTTGTCATACTCATCCACATCATCATTTAGCGGGCTTGAATTGTGGGTTGGCGTTTGGAATACACGCACCCTTTTGGCTGCTTCTGCGACGCCTCTTCTGGGTGATGGCAGCCCTTCACTTGTCGATCAATACATACATACATACATGCATGTATGCATGCATACATACATCCAGGATTGGTTTAAAATGTCCTGGAGAAATCTCTTCCCGGTATCCCCTAGATCAGTGAGTGTAGTGTAGGTTATGCCCTCTCAGCCAGAGAAAGAAGACTTGTTAATTGATTTTAAAGCCATGACGAGTTCCGACAGGGTGAATGGGTTCTTCAATATATCACCACCCAGCCAGCCAGTCAATGGGCAATTTTTACAGATTTCCGTGCGGCCATTCAATGCTTTCAGTCTTTTCATTATCAACAGCTACGCTGGGACATTCGCGTTTTACACTACCAAGCCGTCAGTGCTAACCACCTCATGGAACTCCAGTGGATTCCGGCTCATTGCGGTGTATCAGGCAATTCAACAGCAGACGCTACAGCTTCCCAGGCTCATAATCCCGAGGAACCTATTGCGGCCGTACAGTTTTTCAGGAAACATGTGGCCGCACTGGCGTCTTCTGTTGGGCGGCAGGTACAGGTTTCCATATGGGCTGCTCAAATACGGCGCTATGCACCACGCAACTCCCTTGTCCCAGAATGTACTTCCAAGTTACCGCCAAGTCTCAACAAGCCCGACGCAGCTGTAATACACCGGATACGTTTGAACGTCACCTACACACGCCTTTTCCGCTTTAAGTTTCAGCCGACCAGCTCACCCTTGTGCGAAGACTGCCTTTGTCCAGAAGACGTCCGCCATGTCGTCTGTGTGTAGACGAAACGATACACCCAGACTCTCCATGACAGGGACTTTGGACAAACTACCCACATCACGTCTTACGCTGCACGATGTGCTTGGCCCCTGGTCATCTGGTAAAATGGCCTCACGTGTGACGAAAGCCTTTCTCCGCTTCCTCCGTATATCAGGTCTCGTCAACACTCTTTACAGTAGTGAACATCGGTGATACGTGTGATATAGAACAACGTTCCTCATCTTTATCCTCATAACTTCAGTCGAAGTCAAAGTGAACATTTCGCATTTGTATAACTTCATCACGGCTGCCATGGTAACACTGAATTTGCCGTGTTCCCCTGAGACTACTCCGTGATCTCAGAACTCTGTTAAACTTGAAGCGAACATTTCCTCAAGTATACTTCAACATTTTCTTTTACTACCAAACTCCTGAACTTGCTTGCGATCCCAATTTTCACGATACGTTTTTTTTCTGATTTTTCCATCTTTCGATCTTCCCTTTTTGCTTTTACTTTTCTTTTTTTTGTTTTTTTTTATTTTTCAATCGTTTCATTTATCACCTGACGTAGCATGTCAAGCACTTCGCAAGCAAACCTCGTCAGTATAAATAAATGATTCTCTCTCTCTCTCGCATACACACATGCATACATACATACATACTGCGAGCATTTGTGAACGCGCGGCGATGGCTTGCTTGAAGAACACATGGAAGTTGCATGTTACTTTCCGGTCCAATCCACCTTGAGCTCCGCCTGCTTCTCACGACCATTATCATCACCATGTCGTACCTCATTTGTCGTGCCTCATACTCATTCACATCATCATTTCGTGGTCTTGGATTGTAGGTTGGCACTTAGAAAAAACACGCCGTTTCGGCTGCCCCTGCGATGCCTCTTCTGGGTGATGGCGGCCCTTCACGTGACCATCAATACATTGCATACATACATACATACATGCATACATAAATAACACATACATACATACATACATGTATACATACATAAAATAAAATATACTGCGAGCATTTGTCTGCGCGCTGCGAGTGCTTGCTTCATGAACACATGGAGGGTGCGTGTTACTTTCGTGTCCAATCAACCTTGCATTCGGTCTGCTTCTCACGACCAATATCATCATCATGTGGTACCTCATCTGTTTCTTATACTCCCCATTCACATTTCTCGGGCATGGATTGTGGGCTGGCGCTTAGAATAAACGCGCCCTTTCGACTGCCTATATAATGCCTCTTCTTGGTGATGGCTGCCCTTGACGTATCTTTAATACATATATATATATATACATGCATGCATGCATATCCCTGCATGTTTCTTTTTGCAAGACATTTTGTGTTTCATGAAGCTGTGTGTCTAGTGTGCTGAACTGGACCGGTGTTGGAAGTGTTGGGCAAGTGTGTCAGCCAGGTCTTCGTCTATGTCCCCGGTTGTACTGACCAGAGGCAGGCTATGTATGTGTTGTCCTTTACGTTTACGTATTGTTCTCCATATTTGTATGTGTCTGTGTATGAGCTAATGAATGTTAGAAAAGCGCGTCAACACGCCCTTTTCGCGTCATGCTGCACATGCTTTTCAAAGGCCTTGACCCATTTGAACGAGATGAGGATATCTGACGTGGGGTACTGGCAAAGTTTCTACGCCTCGTTCTGGGCCTCTCGAGCCCGCCTAGAGTCTTCGTTCTACCAGGACCTACTTGGGTTGTGGCTTGCATTGGAGCCCTGGGGAATGAACTTTTGGGCAGCATCTAGGATTAGCGCCGTTATGGGTTGAGCTGCTTCCTCCACGTGTAGGTGTTTGATGTATCTGTGGTGTAGGTTATATGTCTTTGTGAATGTACTCCAGTTTTCTTTTAGATGCGACTGCATCTTATTCACTCGCCTTGTCCATGCAGCGTCGTCGGCGTTGTTGTCGTCCGCCCCTCCCCCTACATTATAAAAAATATTAGTTAGCGGCGCCCGGTTTTAAACCCACGACCCTGTGGGCGTAAAGCGAGGTACATGGTGCTCTTCCCAGTGCGCCACAAATCCGAGACAGAATCAAATGGTACCAACGGGCCTATAACCTTGACTCATTCAAACTACGTCACGATGCTACTGATACAACACATGCTGGGGCAACGATTAATATTGCAATAAAAGAAAACAAGCTGCCACTTACAGCAACAATGATGAAGTAAAGGTCGTTGCGACAGCGAAGCCCCACGCATAACACCTAAAGAGATTAAAACATTAAAGAGATTAAACCATTAAACTTAAAACATAATAATAATCATAAAACATAATAACCATACGCGTTCCCGACAAGTTTCACGCGATTTCAGAATCAATCCAACGGAAACACCAAGTGAACCCTACGATGCGTCGCATCTACACAGGGTTCCTTTCGCGGGGAAATGGGCGCAATGTTTTATTCATTAAACCTATTGTGGGATTAGGGCTGCTTTGGCCTCTACATATATACGTTAGTGAAAAGGTGGAGTGTTCACTACCATATGAGTCCGCGTCCACACCCCACTCAAGACATAGGAAGAGAATTGAAGAACCAATAGCCAAGTCAAGATGTGAGTATGTATGGTGCCCTAAATTATAGTATGTAGGCTGTTTTTTCTTGAAAAAGCATGCTCCCGAAGATATAAAAAAAACGTCTCCATAAGGCAACCTCGGGCATGCGTTCTGGAGAAGCCCAAAAGTGAGTGGTGCACATAAAGGTCGCCTGTGAGGATGTATCGTTTGGGTAGCTGGTCAACCAGCGCCCCGAAGTCAGAGCTCGAACGGACACCGTTTGAGATTCGGGCTCGCGGTTTCGCCAACACCGTAACCGACACTACTCAAGGTGCCTCGTGCGGGGTGGTACCGTATTCTGAGATTACCGTAAGTTCTGTATATCATCGGCATCCGAGGGTCTTCAGAACACCTTACCAGAAGTTTTTCGTGGCCTTGTGTGTGTCCGAGTGTACGTCGGTGATGTTCTTATGTGGGGCACAACTCGGCAAGAGCATTAGACGTGCCTGAGGTCGGCACTGCGAGTAGCACAACAAGTTGGCTTAACATTTAACAGAGCCAAATGCACAACCGGCATAAAGGAAATAGAATATCTTGGTGACGACATCAGCAAGGAAGCAATCAGGCCGAGCCCCTCGCGAATAAAATGCATGCTCCTGACGCCTGCGCCGGAGGACATATCGCCTGTCCTAAGAATTCTAGGAGTCGTCAATTATTGTAGCGTAAGCTACAGTGGCTGAGGTTGAGCAGTTTTGCTTGGACCTTGAGGGGCCGTGCTGCGCCAGTGCGAAGAGCAATAGATTAGAATTCATATGAATAGATTGGATTGGATTGGCTTGGCGTCGATTTGGATTGTATTGGATTTGTTCAAATTTTATTGTATGGGATTGTATTGCAATTGATTTGGAGTACGGGTGTGTAGAAAATTAATTCTGCAGATTCGCCGGTCTGCGAATTCCTGAGGAGTGACGTCATAGGCGGGGCAGAAACACTGGCGCCGGAGTGTGCCCAGCTGTGCGCTTCGGGTGCGCAGCAGGCGAGTGTGACAGTGTGCAGAAGGCGCTTCAGAGCCGTTTCGCATGGCTTCTGGATAGCCGTGGTGTGCATGTGCGGGGAGCAGTGACTGGACTGAACTGGACTGGACTAAATTGGGCTGAACTGGACCGGACTAGATAGGATTGGACAAGACTGGACTGCATTAGAATAGATTGGAAATCGTTCTAGCAGCCGTCAGCATAATATTCAGCTAATCGTAGGAAAAAAGGGCCCCTAAAATTGCCTACTGAACCTTAGATCACGCAACGTATATCTTAGCATAGCCGAGCAAAACCACTGCTACTTTTTTCGGCAAATACCTCCCATCACTCGAACAAATGACAGCTCTCTTGCGAAGCCTGCTGAAGCCAAATACAATGTTTGAATCGAGTGCAAACCACGCGCTGCAGTGGGAGCAGCTTTGCGCTGCCTGAGCTGGCTGGCTGTAATTTGAGTGTTTGATGCCATAAAAGCCACAAAAGTATCTTGCGATGCATCGCAGAGCAATATCGTTGCGTGCAGCTTCAGTGCGACAATGACACATGATAGCCGGTCGCTTATGCCTCCCGTGTGCTACCTCAAGCCGAGTACATTTATTTGCAAATTGAGACAAAACCGATGGCTTGCATTTACGGCTGTTAACGCATTAACAACTTCGTGTATGGCCTAAAGGTTATCGTAAAGAGCCACCATCACCTTCTGCTCGCTATCGCCCAGAAACCCATTGGTGATATTCTGCCTCGCCTGTAACTATTTCTTTTTGCGAATGATGCCGATGACAAAGAAATAAGATTAGTTCCAGCAAAGCTGCTTGTAGAAGAAAATGGATATCGCCGGCCAAATGTTTAGTGAAAAAGGCTAAAAAGACGTTTCGGCTCGCCTATGAGACCCTTGTTCACTGCGCAGAAAGGCGCGAAGCTCGAAGCTTTTATTAAGTGCGTTGAAGTAATTGCACCATGCATCTTGCATACGTAGGCGGGAGATTGCCTGCATTGTGGTCACAATAAATGGTGCCCCTATGTTCTGTTAAAATTACCTGAACTGTGGACCTGTTCAGTAGGAATTCTGTCATATGGTTTTACTTACAGTGATTTAAAAAGAAATATTCAGTGATTGTGTTCCAGTAAACAAAGGCGCAAATATGATAGCGTGGCACAAAGAAGATGGTAATTTTTCCGCATTGTTTCTATCCAATATTAGGCCTCACTGACTGAGTGGCAGCGCCTATATTCTTGTAGTAAGCAACAGCAGAACACCTCTCCTGCACGGATTCATGCACGCCTGTTTGCTTACAAGGAGCCTGCAACGGCTTCAAAAATATTTGCAGAGGTTGTGTTTCAGTAATCAAAGCATCAGTGGAATTTAGTGAATGCAGAAGCGACAACAGTGTGCGAGTGTTTCAAATTCACTCTCATGCCTCACAATTATTGAAGGCTTCATTACACATTGTTGTAAAAATTAATGAAAGATGCAGCTACTCTGTAAGTTTTTTGTGTAAGCGGGTTCACACACGAAGGGCCCAAGGCAGTTTCACATGAATAATTTCGGCTAAAATGTTGCAGTAAATAAGGGCGTGATTTGGATAGGATATGATAGGATCAACAAGAGAGAATCAGTGTTTAAATTCAATGTTGAGCCTTTCCGGACATAAAAGCGCCACCTACATTTTTTTTATTTCACTAAATACGGGACTTCCTAGGAATGCATGTATGTGGTATTGCAAGAAGCTTATGGTATCTTTCAGAATAATTTGAGCAGTTGTGTTCCGGTAAATACCTGCAGGAATATAATGTTGCAAAGCAAGAGTGACAAGCTGCCACCTTATTCCTCAAATTCCATATTAACCATCAGTGGCAGTAAATGCATCTCTTGAGCCTCAGTGACAGTTAGGCTTCGGCTATATTCTTGCCGATGCTTCTCATAGCCACTACCTATTCTGAAGGATGTTGTGTATGCCTATTTACTTAAGAGGAGCCTGCAGCACTTTCAGGAAAATAATTACAGACTGTTTGATTACACAATTGTGTGACTGGGATTTCATGGACGCAAAATCGACAACAGTCACGAGTGTTTCAAATTTATTTTATGCCGCAGTGTTAATAAACGCTGCACCTACATTATTGTAAAACCTTCTGAAACATGATATGAGACACCCGGTATGGTCGCCGATGGATGGGGCTCGCATCTGCGGTGTTGATGCGGTGGGTTATCGTCGATGTCTGTCCCAAAGAGCGATCGTCCAAATGAAAAATGTCTCTGTACGATGAAAACATGTTATGTACCTCACGAGCTTGCGACGAAGGAAGGTCCGACGCTATCATTTTTGCGATGTCACCAAGGGTAGACCAACGATCCTTAGAATCATTCGGCGCAACCATGAAGGCATCAGTGGACACGGCAGAAATGTGGCATTCCTCCAAAGGAAAAAGCGTGGCCAGCGATATCCGCTTGGGAAGAACATGGGGCAAAGAACCAAAATTAAGGAAAGGCAGGCTAATTTGGTTGATGGCGAGGGTGACGTCAGTGCAGGGAAGAGCCACGTGACGTCGGAGGAGGACGTCGGTTATAGGGGAAACGACGCCGTCACCGTCCGGAACTGGCGGGCATGGTGACAAAGGGACGTAGGACATTGTGTCAGGAAGCAAGCGGACATGTCGCGTGGAGCAGAGGCGGTTGGGGAGCTTAGTGTTGGCGACAGGACCGGTCGGCAGGTCCAGACAAAGAGTACCCGTGGAACAGTCAATAAGCGCGGCGTTGTCGGTTGGAAAGTCGAAGCCGAGAAAGATTTCATGGCGGCATGCGTTGAATACGGTGAACACTACAGGAATGTGATGGTCACCAACACCAACCTGAGCGGTGCACAGTCCTTCGACGGTGGGCGCACGGCCGTCGGCCACTCTGACATAGTAGATGGGGCAGGTGTCAGGACCTTACCAAGGCAGCGGCGAAGGTTGGAGCTCATTACGGAGATACTGGCAGCGGTGTCTATTAGAGAACTCACACGAACACCGTCAACATCAACGTCAAGCAAAGTTCCGTCTCGTAGTCTTTGTAAACAGACGATTTTCAGCCCGGGTCGGAAATACAAAATCACCTCCGGGAGCTGCATTGGCTAGTGTCTCGGAGAGGTGCGTGCGTAAGAAGTCGGTGGCGAAGGGCGGCGAGGTAGCATCGAACCAGATTGGCGACGTTGTGGGGACGGGAAGCGGCCAAGGCGGTTGCTGTGGGAGCGGTCGGGTACATACTGGGGTTGAGAACCAGGGGGGAAGTGGATAGGCCGATGGTCAGAAGAGTAGGTGGTGGGCGAAAAGTGGGAGTGTGAAGGGGACGTCCAACGTTGTCGGCAATAACGGACAACGTGACCAACGCGAGAGCACTCGAAGCAGATAGGCCGGTCGTCAGGAGTTAGAGATTCTGCAGGGTTTCAGCGGCGGGTATGAGGTAGTGCGTCATAACGCCGTGGGTAGGTATTGCTGGCAAATGAAGGCGGCAAGTCCTGGCGGACGTCAGGACAAGCCATAGCGCACACAGGGTGGATACCGAGGTTGGGGACTTCCTCACGGACAACGGCCTGTATAAGTGATATAGTGGGCAGGGTATGGTCGTGCCCCATGGCGGTGTACAGGAGCCGGGGCCATGGCCTCGATTTCACGGCGCACGATCTTGGTCAAATTGTCCGAATGTGGCATGGGACCTGTTGCCGTCGGTAAACTGGGAGGCGCTGTCAGATCCGCACACGATGATGTTGCTGCGGTGTGAGGCAGCCGGGTGAACAGCTGCGCCTTGCGGCGGCATTTTGCCTGCTCAAATCGGCGACATTCCTTCAGTACAGCGTCAATGGTGGCCCACTCTTTACACATGAGCAGATTGAAGGCATCATCTGCTATGCCCTTAAGGACATGCCCAATCTTGTCGGACTCCGGCTTCTCGTGATCCACCTTGGCGCAAAAAGCCAAGACGTCCTTGATGTAGGCGACATAGGACTCCGTACAGGACTTCGTGCGTGAAGAAAGATCGTTCTTTGCGGCTAGTTGACGGACAGCGGAGTCAGTGAGCGAATCCACGAACTCCTTTTTGAAGGCGTCCCAGATTGTGAGCCTCGCTTCGTTGTTTAGGAACCAAGTCCCGGCCGTCTTTTTGAGATGGTAGGCTTCTTTCGCCAGCATGATTTGTCGTCCCTTCGGTTGTGAACACTGACGCGTTCATACATGCGGAGCCGTTCATCCCCGTAGACGTTATCAGTGCCAGTAAAATCACTAGGATCACGGCGGTGAGACACGGTGACAACTGTGAGTAGAAACAGGCTCACCGGGGGGCGGCATCATGCAGCTGTGAACATGACGCCCCCTTCGAAGCTCCGTATTTTCTCAAAGTGGCAAGGCGAGCGGTTCGGAGACGAGAAGTAGCACCTTCACCATAAGATGTGACGTGACAATGAAGGAGATGTATTCAGATATTGTAAATATAAAATAGACGGATAGTGAAGGCAGATAAGGCCGCCGCGATGTCCCAGGAACTGAACGCACACCAACATCAGCGAGCGTCGTCTTCTTCTCAAGCCTATGGATTCACTCATCCCAGAGGGCGATTACCCACTGAGAGGGGTTGGACACTGGTTCCGTTTATAGTAAGGACCCAAGGAACGGAGCCCGTGACAATATCATTGTAGCTCCCAAGTTGACTTTGTTTCAACATTTCCTGCTATTTTGTTGTAAAAAATGTAATTTTTTACTAAAACTAATTTGAGTAAGTTACCAAAGTCACGTTCTTTTAAGCTGTATTGTGTGTTCTGAAGTCTTTTAATAAATAGTTGCACTATTTTCCTCTGATGCTCAAGGCTACACAAACTAGCTCAAACAGTAGAGAGAGGGGTGGCAGTTACTTACTTGTAATGCCTGTTCCTTTTCTTGTCACATCAGCACTCTCTCCTGGTATCAATATTTCTTTCGTCTCTGCTTCACTGTCAAGTTGGATGCTTCTATACCACCCCACTGGTATGACAACAAAAGAACAAACGATCACGTTTTATTTGGATGAGGCCCCACATTTCGTGTAATTAGATTACTCACCTATGATGAAATACCATGCAATGAGCTCCTTGTAGCTTGTATAGCTACCGTAGAGCCAAATAACTAATTTGACAATAAAAATATTGCTTGATCCTAATACGCATCGTAATTTTAATGCAGACTACCCACAACTTCACCCGATATTAGGAACAGTTGAAGCAATGTGACACAACACTGCCACCGGTACCTTTTGTGGTACTGGTGGCCAGCAACCATAGCCACCACCAAGAAAACTTAATGCGACTGCACCATGCCTCTAGTTCCATTTGGTCGTACTTCTTGAATGCTGTCGTACTGTAAACACACTTATAACTTTGATTTTAGTATTTCTGAAATTATGTAGCCATTGACGTCTCATACAATGTTAGCTTTAGAAACACCTGTTTGGGCTGGAATAGACATGAGTATGTTGACATAGGTTCGTACTTTCAAACTAAACAATTTCGTTTTCTCTGCATGGCCCCTTAGGCGTATTCTTTCAATAATCAATTTGCAGGCTCAGCCGTCACATGTTTTCTTAATTTTTGTCGCCTTATCTGATTGTTGCCTTCGGTGTTTTAGGACTCCACACTGCAGGAGAAAGCACTAGTAAATAAGCAACAAGTTGCTTCGAGCCAGCTGTCTGCTATTCCTGGGCTTTTTTTTATAAGTAAGACTTCATGTGAGATGGGTCTTTCTCTTTCTTGTTTTGCTGCACTGAGTACAAAATGTATTTTTAGTGCAAAAGTGACTCATCTGCTTCATACATGTAGCCAATGAAAAAAAGTACTGCCAACTGTTACCGTTCAAAGACAAGCAGCTGATGTTTTAAAGAGAACGAGTACAAGAAGTAAAACAAATTTAATCAAGAAAAACAGAAACAGCAGAAAAAAGCTGCTGTTACAGTTGTCACCCAGAGCGGTTGTGCTCGAGACCATGTTCGGTTGAGCCTCCAGAATCAAGTAGACTTCACTCATTGAAACCTCATTTTCCTGAAGCGATATCTCATTTACAATCTGTTTGGGTAGCTGAAGCAGGCACGAGCGAAGTGTACGTCTTGCAGTTTCAAAGCTTTTTTTAATGCATCTAATGCCATCCAGTACAGGCTTAACTCGAGAAAGTTCCCACAAAGCTTAACATTTTCCCATACCAACCACTGAAAGAAATAGCGTGCCTGCACACGCATGCGTAGTGGTGTCACTGTACCCACTAACTCCTGCACAACGTGTAATGCGCTTGCAGTATTTAACCCACCCTAAAACTTCTTAACCAGGTTAATTGCTGTTTGTAGGGTTACTGCAGATGTGGGTATCTGTTATAAACATTTCACCGAAAAAAGCAAGTATTGAACTACCACATCCTTCCCTCTCATCATAAATTTTACAAATTGTATTATTCACTCTTTTGTAGGCATGACATTGGAGAGGTGATAGTAATGTGCCTGATTTTTTATTTTGGTTTATTTCTTGAGCAAGAGGTTGTTGACGTTAGCATAGTCGTACAATACAGTAATGCCTTTCAATTTTAACTTGCAGGGCCATGGGTCAGTCGGGTGCAGTGACGGTGATTCAGCAGTGCAAAAAAAAGGGTGAAATGGCAGCCAAGTATAGCACGTATTTCAAGGGACCTTTATAAAAATTTTCTTCCGTTGTCATTTTGGCCACGTATGGGTGTGCTTTTTGAGTGGCATGGAGGGTACACAAATTTCCCGGTTCTTGCATCCTTGCATACAGCAACACAGTTTTATTTGCACAAATTACCCGGCCCTTGTATGCTTGCATAGAGCTACACAGTTTTATTACAAGTAATGTGCATCGTGAGGCAAAACCAAGGACTCAAAAAGGTCCAGCAGTTTTTCAGTGTTCTAAAAAATTTTGTAAAGAGATCACAATAAACAGCGCAGGAACGAGACGAAGAGCAGAAAGACACGGTAACACGCTGACTAACAATTGAATGTTTATTAGGACAGAAAAACAGAAAATACACACATGCATGCGCAACAAATGAACATTACGAAAAAAGAAAATAAAAGAAGAAAGTGTAAAGTAGGCTTCATTTTGTTTCGGAAAAATTGACCTCACAATCAAGCAGCGCAAGTGACGGCAAACGTACGCATGCGTCAAGATGCCTACCAATTTTTTTCTTATTTTCTTACTGTCAGCTTTTTCTTCGGGTCACTAACAAACAAAAAAAAATTGCCATCTGCACGAATTGGCTGATGATGAGGGGGGAGAAGCAGTGGCTTATCGGTAAAACCGTGAAACATTCGCCCGCACACCATATTAAGACTTGACACGCAAAGCTTTCCACCGCTTCGTTGACAAGCCCATCGACGACGTTGATGTAGGGGTTGTTTTGGAGAATGAGAATCTGCACGGGTAATTTGGAGAAATTGGTGTGTGACTTTTCCGCAACCTTGGCCGTTGTCTTCTGCAGAGCGTATTGTGTCGTGTAACCCACGTACGTGTCTTCAGCTAGCACGCGACAACGACAACCTCTTTTTCTTCCTCTCCTCCTTGTTTTGGTGCAACGAACGCGTTGGAGGTTTTGTCCACTTCGGCCAATCTTTGGATGGCCAATAGCTAGGGGGATCCTGCCGCACTCATCATTATAGTGCCGTGCCGTATACCGCAGCATCGAGCGACGGGACAGGGCCCTAGAAAGAGGAGCTTTGCCTCTAAAAATCAGGTATTGCAGTAAACATACTTTTTTCTGCAGGGGCTTTCCAGCTTGGAATGTCAAGTCAAGCGTCTCAAAAATGCAGGCTTTCCCAGTGACACCCTTGTTTCGTTCACAGAAAACGTTCACAACAGGTTGCTGCCAGAGAATCAACTCCAAAGAGAAAATGAAGGGAAGCGTAAGAGGCTGGCGGTCATACCACACCCCCATAGTATAAAATACCTAAGAATAAAGGTTTAGGAAGTGTTGCTACACTTCTTTAAGGCCTACCAAAGTGCACAAACTTCAAAAATTCAAAGTAGAACTTCTCCTTCAACAAAGATAAAAAATTTTATAACAAAAATTTAAAGAAAGCAAATTTTCTTCTAATTGTCATAACGCAATGTGGTTGCAGGTAAAGGTTGACCTTTTGTTTTAAATTCTCTCTGTCCCAGATGACCTTTGACATGGCCTAAAAATTATTTAATATTTATTTTTATGAATGGAAGAATGGCAATCTGGTGTGTTTGCATTTTTCGTGAATGAATAAAATCGTAAAAAGTCTTCTGTTCCCGCTGACCGCGTTGTGATATTAAATGACAGGTTGTCAAAAGCCAACGAGGAAGTCCTGCATTGTGATGGAACTCCCTGTGCCAGGTTTTAACCAGCCTGTATGTTCTTTAATGATTACTAATGCACCAAGTTGGTTTGCCATGTAAAGCCACCCGCGGAAAAATGTGGTTCTCTACACATACGGCATTGCATGTAACGCAACCGTGCCGTTTTTTTTTGCTGAACATAACTTTGGATCCTTGGTCGCTCACAGTAAAGCGCACTCCCCAAAGCTGATCTCGTGCAGGAGAGAGATAGAATAAACGTTTTTTCCGAGGAATATCAATGATTATGCATCATGAAGGGGATGCTGGTGGTTAGAACGCGTGGATGGCTGTCAGCGTGAACTCAGCGTCCTCGGCAGCCCTGGTGATTAGGCGGGCCTGTAGGTTCTGGTTTGAGCCGCGCAGCGCCACCTCCCACCATTCCTCGGACGGTATTTCTGGAAAGGGGTTTCTGTGCAATTCCAGATTATGTGGGATAGTGTGGCATGACCGCTACTAAAGCGGCAGGCCCAAGTAGGGTACACAGTTTGGTACACGTGCATCATGACGGCGGGATTATGAGAGGTGCCTGTCTGAACAAGTCACCACTTGTGATCCTTAGAATTGTCTAAAGTTTTGTCCGCCGGAGGAAAGCTCATGCTTGCGAGCCGGTAGAACATAGTTATGCCGTGAAAAGAGACCACGCGATCCGCCCAGATCGCGCCCCCTGGTAGGGATAGAGGCTAGGCTCAGCCCGGATCGTGAGTCCTCGGACGTGTTCATGACCCACTTCGTTCTCTTCGAGGCCCGAATGCGTGGGTGTCTACGTCGGGAGGACGGGTTGTTTTAGGGTTCAGGTGGAGTTTTCAGTCAAACTTTGAAGCGCCGGCTCTGAGATGCGTCAAGTTGGAAAATTGGGAATTGCAGTTTTAGATTCAGAAATGATTGTGGTAGGAGTGGGGTCGAGTGTAAGAGCTAAGGCTATGGCCGCCTATCCGCCGTCTCTGGGCGGGTGGACCGAACTATGGCCATATTGAAAGGATATTTGCCGTTGTTCATGGCTACAACCGTGCATGCGTCGTGGAATCTATATTCTGCAGCGTCAACAAACACAGCTCGAGGATTGTTACCGTACATCTTGTAGAGTGCTTCCGCTCACTTTAGTCGCCTAGTGACATGGTGCTCACTGAGCATATTGCGGGACAACGGTTTGAATATTAGTTTGGAGTGTATTGACGTGAGGATGGAATGTAGCTGCGCGAAGTTTGTATGGTGACCGATACGCAGTTCTCGAAGGATGTGCATCCCTGTGCTGGTTCGGGCCAGTCCCTCATACTGACTGGTTAATTATTCTTCTATGAGTCCTTGACCTGTACTGTGGTTACCTGTTCCATCCAATTCGGCAGTGGAAGTGCCAGAAATGAGTGGAAGCGCTGATTTATACGTTCGGCTAATTAGCACGTGCATTGTATCGAGTTCAGCTTTAGTTAGGAGGATCTAAGTAAAAAGGTGAACTAGCCGGCTTATGTCAAAGGCTTGGAGAGTGCGAACTTTTTCGCTTTCGAGAAGACATTTATGGCGGTTGGTGACCCTGCGGACATGTCGAGCCGTCTGGTCCGTGGTTCGGTTATTAGGCATATGAAGCGGCCACTTTTGCGGTTGCTTTGTATTTTTAGTCCTAAAATTTGGATTATCGGGACCTCTGGGATCGGATTGCCATTTAGTGGAGCTTGATGTTCGGTTTCTGATGTGGTCTTTGATCCGGCGACGGAAGTAAAAGCAGCTCGGATTCCGATATCAATGCCCATTAGCAGGATTTTATAAATTAGGGCATCGTTATCTCTGTTGGCCCACCGAATGATGTCATCCGCGTAGAGGTCATGATAGAGACGCGGAATTGTTCTACTATCTTTAAGATTTTTAGGATGGCCAGATTAAACAAGAGTAAGAAAACAACGGCTTTTTGAGAAGTACGCCTTCCTTCAACCGAGAAAATAGGCGTTGTGAAGTCACCCACGCGTACGAAACCCGTCCTGTCTGGGAAAAAGCCCTTGATGTAGTTAGGGTGCGTACTCAAGGATTGATCCATTGCAGGCCTTTGAGAATGGCCTCACTTCCAACGTCGTCGAAGGCCTTGGTCAGATCTAGTGCTAGCATTACCTATTAGTCCGACCTGTCAGGCCGAGGTGATATGACGTGATGAGTGGGTCTCAGGATCACAACTTGTGTAGATAAACCGGCTCGGAAACCAATCACCGTATGGGTTAATTTGTCTGTGTTCTTACGTGATTTGACAATCGGGTGCGTATTATGTGCTCCATGAGCTTACCTAGGCAGAATGTAAGTGAAATAGGGCGTAGATGTTTGAGTGCGAGAGGTTTGTTCAGCTTGGGAATCAGAACTACCTTGGCACGTTTCCACGACCGAGGTAGGGTGCCTGATCTCCAGCACTCGTTCTTGTAATGCGTTAGGCTTGCAATCGATTTCTCATACAGATTGCGGAGTGCTTTATTAGTTGCGTGGTGCGAAGTTTTGCCATGGTCGCCCTGAGCTCCCCTTCCCAGATGTCTCGTTCTATTTCCGAATTTGGGAGCCCTGTGTAATTTGGGGGCTTGGGCCTAGGACTCGGGGGCAAATATGTGTCACGAATTTTGTCAAGGAGTTCGATATTAGAGCTTGGGTAATTTTGCATGACCTTTGTTAGACGGTTTCTCTGCTCAGCTTTGCTGCAGTTACGATAGATGGGTCGTCTGAAAATCTGCCTAGTTTTCTTCATCCCTAGATTTTCTTGAAGCTAGTCTCAAACTTGGTCACATTGATCTTGCGCGAGCTCGGTGGCGTGTGCTGCTGTTTCCTTTTCCTCGGAGGCCATGCGCAACGTAAGCTTGCGGGTGTATTTTTGTTTGCGCCAGCGCTTTGGATGTCTTGGATGTGCCTTGGTGCAAAAGCATGGCATCAATGGTTAGGGATAAGATGCAATAAAGTGATCACTGCCGAATGTGTGACCAGTAACGTTCCACTCTTCGCATCTTGAATGAAGGGCTAAGTTAAGATCTTGGGCAGTGTCAACTTAGACGCTTTTGGCTATCCTGGTGGCTATTCTGGAATGAGTAAGAATGTAAATTGGTGTAGCTGCATTTTCTCCCAGAGGACTCTTCCACTTTGTTACTGCATCTGTAGCCCCAGGCTATATATGGGCATTTAGTTTTCCTACAACCATTAGCACGTGCGTTTTTACTTCCCTGCGTGTGAGAGCAAAAAGAAGTTTAAATCTATAACCATGGTTCAGCGGTGCGCTATTACATTAGGAATTAGGATTTTACTTGCTTCTCGCTTCTTTAGAAAAATTGTTATTAGATGATGATAACCATCTATCCTGTCAAATTCTTGCCTGCTCGCAGGTAGGTTGCGGTCAACCAGGATGAATTTGCGTGTATTTTCAGGATCCTGAAAAGCTTTGTAGCCGGATATTTAACATTAGTTCCGCTGTTTTGCTGTGCAAATACATAGGAAAAAAATTGAAGTAACTGCACAAGTTTGTTAGTTCTGGCCACTTCCGTTTAACACCGTGGCAATTCCACTGCCAGATTTTAACTGTAATGTTTGCATCTGTTTCTCTCCACATGAAGAGCGAAGGATTGCTGTGCTGGGGTTCTTAGCAGTTGGCTATGTGATAGTAATATGATAGACTTTTGGATACTATTTTGCACTTCTAGAATACCCTGACGTGTGTGTGAAATGTGGCAAAGGTTATCTTCGACTACTGGGGGCAGGAGGGTTTCCACAGCGCGTTTGTTTTTGAGGGGCCAATTAACATCTGTACCATTGGGGCATCCAGGGTGGTAGTTGTTCACGGACTGCTTTAGTTTCATGCCGCAAGGCTTGAATATCTTTTAACAGATTCGCGGTGCTCTGCGTAAGATATCTAACTTATGCTTTAGGACTAGCTATTTCCAGCCGAAACTCAGCGGGTATTTGGGTAGACTAAGCAAGGGTGTTGTTTAAAGAACAGTGGGACGCCCCGCTGCCCCAGCTCACCTGTTTGTCGGTGGTTGCTGTTGACGCTGGCGGTGGCGTCTTGTCCCTCCTCTTACACGTTTGTCGCCTGCGGTTGTTGACTGATGGCGATCTGTACTGGCTTCACGAAAAGGACTTGTATGTGGCCCTATTGCCGAATTGAGATCGAGATTTTGAGCGACATCTCTGTTGTTCGGCAGGTTAGGCCATTCTTGTGGGTTTTTCAGGATTGACTTTAACTTCTGCGTTGACCTCGATTGGTGTTCTTGTCACTTTTGCTGTCTTCCCTCTTGTGAGGATGGTGGGAGTCTCCGTCGCGGCTGGAATATACGCGGGCAGTCTACTTCCGAGGTCAGATGCTGTCAATTTCAGATCACACGCTTGGGGGTACACGGATGTGGGTCGCTAGGGTTCACTATGCCGCAGGTGTGGCAGCGAGTCTCAACCAGGAAAGACACGCCTGGTCAATGGCCTACTTTCCAACAGTGCAGGCACATCTCCATTTTCCTTCGTAAGGGGTAGCAGCGTTGGGTCGTTTGTCGGTATCGGATCCAGTGCGGTACAATGGTGCCTTGAAAACAAATTTAGATGGATAAGGAGGATCCCATCCTCCTGGCAGTGAAAAATGTTGCAGTCAGGGTTGTAATCTTTGAATCCCGTGGTGATGTCATCCGGAGAATCGTCCTCAGAAATGTTGAACATGATGCCGGTCACTGTGCGTGAAGGGGAGGGGATGTGACTCTGCAGTTCAAAGGTTTGGTACCTAATGCGGATAAACTTGACGAAGGAGAAAAGATCCGCTCGATCTTTGGAGGCAGTTCTAACGACGAAGTAGTTCGAGGTGGGCTGTGTGCGTACCTGCTCGACAATTACGAAGACACTCCTGCGGCTTCATAGATTGCATTTGTGGTGGTAATGCCGCTGGTGGCTTTCAGATGTAATCCACCCCTTGGGCAGAACACTATTTCGTAGTCTCCTTTCATCACATTGGCTCTCGGTGGAGTACGCTGCTTTTCTCGGCGCATCTTCGGCTGGTGCGCTGGCTGCTGCTTGCTTGGGGCTTGAATGATCCTGCTGCTTTTGATGTTTTCCTGGTACGTAACATGTATATGCTGCCAGTCTTCCTCGGGAAAGTCGTCAGGGGCAAGGTCCTCCCTTCGATACCGACCTCCATGACTTGGCTAGGGCGGGCAATCATCAAAAGGGCGTGCTACCATTGCCATGGCAACGCGGGTTCGCCGAAGTGCCGGTTAGGCTAGCAGGCATGGTAGATCAATGGCACTTCACTCATGAAGAAACGTGGCTCACTTGTGCATAAAACTTGGTGAGGTTCCCTGCGTGTTTCGGCGTCGGTGGCCGTGGCTGTATCGCTGAGGCTAGATGCAGTGGCGGTTGTAGGGCGGAAAACGCTGGAGCGTAGCTGAGCTGTGACCGCCGGTGTTCGAACCACCTTGTGCAGAAAAAACTATACGCACGCCAACGTGAGCAGCCAGTCATCCCTAAGCGAGCCTTGGTGAGGTGAGCATGCTGAATAATTGTGGTTTCACACGGGGATTCTTTGGCCTATGAATTGCTTTATAAACTACTGCGGGCCTGAAAGAGCCGCACCTCTGTGAAATCATGTAGTAGACCATAGAGGTACCGAGATGAGTGTAAACCCATAAGGACACATATTTGTAGAGGCGTTTAAATTACAATCAGAGGTTAGGGTCAGCTGCTTATCCAGAAGGTGGGCTCTATAATCTCGCAGCACTACCATTCTGACACGCACAAGAGCCTAGAAAGCAAACACCAACGCAAAGTACGCCATCATGAAACCCCAATTATCCTTGAGCTCATGATGTCTTCAAGGTATTAAAAAGCTTGCTGTTCATGTTGCAGAGTGTCTGGTTTTCTCTCCATCTACTGTGTTTCAGCCTTGTACCACATAATGATGACATGAAACGACAGTCACTTGCAGCAAGAGGTACAAACCTCGTTGCAATAAACGAAATGTCGGTGTTGTGTGCGAAATAAAATGGTGGTAAAGCTGGTACTACATCAGTCAAACCGCGCATTCAATCAATGATATTTGAGATAACAGGTGTATGGCTTGTGATTTAGTCAATAGTAACCTGTAATTGCTTGCTTAATAAGCTGCAACTGCTTGAAGACTTGTGATGAAATTGTCATTCTTAGGCTATACCGAGGTGACGAGCACAACATATTATTTTATCTTTCGTAATTCACCTTAAGCAAAATCGTGTGTCCGGTCACTGTTGTTACCTTTGTCGGAAAGCACATTATGTATCTCATACCTGAATACATGGTTTTCACATTGGCATTACCGATTTTTGTAGGATGCGTGCATTTATGTAATTATTCTGCGCTCTACTTTCCGTTGGCAGTCATCATCACTCCATGTGGTGTCAGTTTTCTTTCTTTTTATGTGCTGTTTTCTCTAAACAATTTCTTAGGGTTACGTAACGCCAAACAATTCGCTTGTAAAATGGACGATTGCGTGAGTTGGTGCATTAATAAAGGGATAACCAGTGCAAACTAATGCCACAGAGCAGGTAGCAAACAGACAAAGTGCTGGACTCCGATGCTCCACGTAAATACCCAAGATATATTGTCGGGAAATATACCTGACGTAGTGGGCTTCTCGAGGTACAGTGGCCTCAAGGAACACGGGAACTGCTTGCTTCTGAAGCCTTCTTAGGGTGCTTTGTGTCTGGCCAAGCAACATGGCCAGGCTCTTGGCCATAGGCCAAGAAACTTAAGAATGCTGAACAAGCAAGCAGTCTCCGTATTTTTTGATGTCATTGTAGCTGGAGAAGTCAACGACGTCAAGGAATACGAAGGCTACTTGCTTGTTAGGCATTCCTAAGTTCCTCGGCCTCTGGCCAAGCAACTTGTTCAGAGTCGAAGTCTTGTCCAGGCTTGGGCTCTGGCACGAACACTATGGTGTATGAGCGTCTGTGCACGGGCTTCACTGTCGAAGTGCTCGACCCCTAAGATGCCGTGAGGAGCCTTCTTTTCGCATCTTTGCCAAGGTACACTTGAGAGCAATCGTTTGAGTCACCGTCGCTGGGCACTGAATACAGCTAGGTGTTCCTGGTGTCCATGTCAATTGGAGGGCTGGCGCGCTTTCTGGGGGTGGCGCCCGCCGGTGGATCGATGAAGCACGGCTTCTCAGGGAAATCCCAGTCTATCACAGCTCAAAAAAAGGGATGTACTGTCGTTTGAGAGCAAAAAAGACACGAAAAAGCCGTAGACACAAGAAGCAGCCCTGGCCTAATCCTTTCCTGCCCAACAAATAGAGTTTGGAAAAAGTAGCCAAAAGTAAATAAATTCTGTTTATTTAATGTTTTGTAATGATACCCCGACAAAAGAAAATTGAAAGGTCAGAGTATTTCACTCAGACAAAACACCCATACGTAGTTGTGGGCTGGGCTGTCAAATGTAGGATCGGCGGGTTCTAAGAATACATTAAAACGTCATCAGGTGCAGAAAAGGGGCATTTTTACGTAATATTTATGTTTGAAATTGTTTTCAGGAGGTTTAATAAAATATTCGCATTTTGTGAAAATAATAATAATGAAGTTTTAATTATTATATTTGCTAATAACATTACTCGTAATTATGGAACAAGTTCCTGATTAAGGCGCAAGAAAACAATACCAACAAGCCAGAACAAAACCGCGGATAAATGAGACACCAAGAAAGCAAGAAAAATTATTTATCTCTATCGCTGCAGTGCAGAAGTCCGCCACCCTCCACACCCCAGCAAAATTTTCGTGACGACGAAAGCACGGCCCACACATACGTGGGGGTGCATTTTTTAAGCGTTATGAAGGATTTCGCACGAAGGAATCGGGTGTATTTCCGTGTTTTTCGAAGTCGTGCAAGTCGTGTCTTACGCTTGTTATTGGGAAAACACGAGAATAGCAAGAACAAATACCAGTTTTCATCTTGAAGGCGGATAGCATGATCGCGAACACTAGGGTGCCGTTTTTAATGTACAATTCCTCAACCCTGGTGATTAAATGAATAAACTACAAAACCAAAGAAGTCTCCGAAGCGTTCGCAGTGACTACCCAGGCTTTGAAACCGAAACTGAAACAGGTGCAACTTAGCAACTGAATTTGTTGAACCACACGTTTGTGTGGCTCAACACAATACCAGAATGCAAAAGGGATAAAGAAAATTTTAAGTTTTTTTACAAAATGATAGGTGCAGCCTTAGGGTCAGTGTGTCTTGAGATTAGATGTAGAGATTGCAGAAGAACTGCGAACTTCATGCCACACCTTTCTACTCACGCCCTCGTTTACTCGAATACAATCGCTGATATTTTTCAAACTGCCGTAATATCTTTGTAAGTAAAACCACATGCATGCCTTCCTACTGGACAGGTCGAGAGTTTGAGATTTTTTTAATACAATGTGGGGGCAGCAATCATTATCATAAACTCTTAACATTGAATTTGAGACAATGCAGTGTTCTTGTCGCTTCTGCATGCAATTAATTCATTTGACTGTGGGGTGTATAAAAAACAATCTCTGAAATTATTCGTCTGAAATCATTGTAAGAACCTTGTGCGCCAATGGGGTAAAACTGGTACAGAAGAGGAGCAGTATTTCAAAAAAATTAAAATATTTTAAGCGAATTATTGTGGTCAGTCAGGCTCAAGAAGGGTAGCACTGTTACAAAGTTTTTACAGGTGTAAGATTTTCTGTTAAACCATGCAGGGCACTTGAAACTTCTGCATGCGGCGATACTTAATTCGAGCCCGTCCTACCTGCAATACATATGCTGAATTTTTTCTTGCGATGTTCCGTGAGCTCTTTGTAAGTAAAACCACATACAATTTTTATGTAAGAGATCCAGAGCTATATTTCCCACAATGTAAGTGCTCTGTTTACGTTGATACTGTTTAATATTGAATTTGAAAAACACAGTATTGCTTTTGTCACTTCTCCTCCACACAATCATACTCCCGCCGTTGTTTACTGGAAGGCATTCCTGAAATTGTTCAGAAAAATTTTATTGGGTATTGTAAGTAAATCCATATACACGCATTTCTGCAGGAGAGGCTTTTTTTTAATTTTTACATTGCACACGTATCCAAGATTGTCGGTGAGGCTTACCATTTATTTTAAAACTTCAGTACTGTCTGCTTTTTTGTGCACCAAAATAATTTCGACCCATTGTTTGCTGGAGCACATTCACTGACATTTTTCCTCTGAAACTGCCTCAAGTGCTTCGTACGTAAACAGGCATGAGAAATTTACTATGGAAGAGGGTCATGCTTCAGAATGTTTTACAATGTACGTGCAGCCTCCATTACTACTGGGGCATAACAATAAATTTTAAACACTCCTGACTGTTGTCACTTCTGTATGCATAAAATCCCATTCACACAGCTGTTACTTAAACACAATCTCGGCTATTATTTTTCCTAAAACTATGGTAGCCTGCTTGTGGGTAAAAATGCTTACACAAACTCCTACAAAAGAGCTTCTCGCTTATTTAAGAAATTTTTACAAGAATGAAGGCGCAGCCTTATTGTCAATTAGGCTGAGGAATAAATGTAGACTCTGCAGAACAATTTCCAACTACTTCATGCGATGCCTTCCAATTCACGCCCTCCTTTTATCACCATCATCATGTTCTTCGTCACTAGCCTATCTACGCCCACTGCCAGGCAAAGGAATCTCAAATTATTATCCTGTTATTCCGGTACGTTACCCTGGCTTAGGGGAACACAATTGCGGAAATTTTCTCCTCAAACCACCAGATCTGTCTAAGTAAAACCACATGCAGGCATTCCTATTGAATATTATTACTGGTCCAGAGTTTCAGATAATTTTACCACAAAGTAGATGCAGCATCTGTTGTCACTGTGGCTGAAAGGGGATTTGAGACATAGGCGCTCTTGTCGCTTCTGCATGCATAAATCCTATTCACGTTCTTCTTTACTAAAACGGAATCACTTAAATTTAAAATCTGAAAGCGTTGAAGGCTCCTTGTAAGCCAGCAGGCATAAAAAAAAATTTTACAGAAGAGGAGCGGTGTTTCAGAACGTTTTTTTCAAAAATGTTGGGCCGCCTTTATTCATTCAGGCCTAAAATAATTTTAAACACTGCAGGTCACTTGTCACTTCTTCATGGCACGATATTTCATTCACGTCCTTGTATGCCGAAACCCAATAACTGAATTGTTTTTTTTTTCCGAAAGCGGTACGTTCTTTATACATAAACCCACACACGATTTCCGCTGAAGAATTTTACAGTTACATACATTTTTATCTCAAAATAAGTGTACCGTTTTTCACTCATGCCTAATATTGAACCTGAAAAAACAAATGTGACGGCCTTGCCACTCCTGCTTCACAAACTCATATAGGCAGACTTCTTTTCTGGCACACAATTGCTAAAACTATTCCTACAAAAAATGCTTCGACCTCTTCTAGGTAAAACCACATACATGAAATTTTACGTAAAGGTACAGAGTTTCACGAACTTTTACAACAACGTATGCAAAGCCTGTATTTTCAGTGATGCTTGACATTGAATATCAAACACTTCAGCATTCTTATTACTTCGGCAGGGACAAATTCTTTTCCCACCATTCGTTCTGGGAACACGCTGGTTGAAATTATTTATCTGAAACTTCTGTATGCCCCTTGTACGTAAGCAGGCATTCAAAAAATTCCTGTACGCAAGTTCCTTGTATTCAAGGAAGCACACAAAATAATTCCTCAGGAAGCAGTTTACACTTCATAAATTTTTACAGCAAAGAATATCCCTGTCCGACCCTGTGTCCAGTAAACTGGACATACAAAATGAGTTATTACTACTACAAAAAATCTGTCACAGCAAACCCGAAACCATTTTTCAAGCTTTCATCAGATCACGAGGAATATCTCAACTAAACTAGTTCCTGTCTTTGCCGAATAGGATTGAGGGCGCAGCGCCGAGTAATGGCGTCTTACAGGTGTGGGCCGCCAAGTGCAACGTGCTCGAGTAAGTGATTTTTAGAAAGAGGTATCTTTATTTAAGTGAACAAGCTAAATTTCTTCGTTTTCAATAAACTCCAATAGAAATGATGTCATTCAAAGATAGTCTCAAGAGGGTAATTTGTGCGCAACAGGTTGCACAAGTTGCAGATTTTTGGAAAATGCAAGCATTTTCGCCTCCAACTGACATCCAAAATGCTAGAGCTTCACCAGCCTGTCAGGTGCCTCAGACGCTTTAGACCTATTTGAAGGAGTACTTTGAAGATGACTTTTGGGAATTTGTAGCGAAAAGAACTTGTACTTGGTCCAGACAAATGGAACCACGCTAGGTATGACAGCTAAGAAGGCCAAAACTTTCTTTGCATCCCCATCGTAATGGGCACCCAGAAGTTTCCTGAAGCTTCCAAGATGAACACCTACTAACTAGCCCAACTTTCCTTTCTTCTGCGGAAGCTCTTAACAGAGGCTCCAAAGAAAGAAACCTCCATGGGAGGCCATCTGCAGATGCCAGTAGTCATTCTAAACACCACAAGAGGGCTGCCGTCCATATTCCCGGACCGGACGTTCGTCGTGACAAAGAAGATCCGGACGGATCCGCAAGTAATGACCAACTTTCCTACAGGCCGGCTTTCTGATGGCTACGCCAAGTCGCAAGATCAATGCCCTATGTGCAAGATGTTTCTCTGCCTGAAAGCAGGCAGCAGCTGAATTCGTGATTCCCGCGACAAGTGAACGCCAGAGTTGACCAAACGTTTTCTTGTTTTCACTAGCACAAAGACCATGATGCAAGACCTTGCAGCAAATAGCCTGCTTGAAGTGCAACTTCCTCTTTTTTCTAAAGCCCGGCGACAACTATTTTTCTGATTTTAAAGCGAACGGAGATCCCCAGATTGCCCAATGCAAGAATTTTTAATCAGCATTGTACATTAAATTTAACTTCTTTGGCAATAAATAGGTCCCAGAGTTTAGTACACTGGACATGGTTCTCATGGGTAATCTGTTGTACGTTTTGTCTTCATACGTTTTTTGCATAGTCTGGCATCTTCTAAGCCAGAAAAAATCCTCACCAATTTCTTTGGTTGGCTATAAAAAGTTTGGGATTGAAAGGGAGATGATGCCTTTATTACTGCGTAATAACACTTAATTTGAAACACTCGTGCTCTGTTGAAGCTTCTACATGCACGAAATCTCATTCATGCAATTGTTTACTGGAGTTCGGTCTATGAAAAACTTTTTTCCGATGGCTCCTTGCAAGTAATCAGGCATAAAGAAAATTGTTGAGAAGAGGTGGAGTTTTGGAAGTTTTCACTAGAATATCGACTCAGCTTTACGGTCAGTCAAGCTTATTTATGTAGAAATTGCAGACCACTTGCAAGTTCATGGTAGTGTAGTGATTTATCTTGCCGCTCTGTGCTAGCTCCACGCTGTGCTCCTCTGCTTTGTTGGAAAGCTTTTCACTTCGTGCACCTTCAGCTTAGGCACCTGTATGTCGGTAAACCAAGCTGGCCGCAACTGCCCACGGATAACAATGAACCGGCGAAATGGGCATTTCATTGTCTGCATGATTCAAAAATTGAAACCGGGAGATTCGGTACGTGGGACCAGCTCGCACGGCGCATCCGCGAATGCAAAGAACTCCTCTCCACCCTCTGAGACACAAAAACTACCGCTGTGATGGCCCCTCACGAACTCTGGAAACAGTGTGGTGTGTGTTTGTACTGCCCGTGTCGTGCACAAAAAGAGAAGGCATTCGAGATCTAATCGAAAGGCGTGGGTTCGGTCCCCACTCTGGGCGCGTGTTTTTCTTTCTTTCTTTCTTTCTCGCTTCAATTAATATGAAAAAAAAATATAATTTCACTAACAGCAAAAAAAAAGATATAGTCCAACCATTCCCCTATGCCTTTTTTGGCGTTGTAGACTGCCCGCATTTCTTTCTGTGTGTATATATATATATATATATATATATATATATATATATATATATATATATATATATATATATATATATATATATATATATATATATATTTTAATATATATATATATCTATCTATATATATATATATATAATCTATATATATATATCTATATATATCTATATATATATATATATATATGCCGGCCGTGGTTCCTGTGGAGGGCATTGTGGACTTCTTCCTTGTTCTGGTGTTTTGCGGTGGGCGTGCTGCGGGGCTAATTACATTGGTATTTTTCGTGACCGCCGGGATTTTTGGTAGTCCTGGTATATTGAGGCGCATTTTTAGTGGATTGGGTTTTAAATGCGAATGCATTTCTTAGTCGGGGGTTGTCGTGCTCCATCGGCGTGCGCATGCATTCCTCCAGCGCGAGCGCACGTGAGCGCGCGCCTCGTAGATCTGCCTTCGTCGTTGTTGTCGTCGTAAATGCGAATGCATTTCTTAGTCGGGTGTTGCCGTGCTCCGTCGGCGTGCGCCCGCAGGTGTTATCTCTCCGCGCTCATCCACGCCCTTAGCAACAGGTGTGGCGCGCCTAGCAAGCGAAGTCAGTGGTAGCTCGGGCGGGATTAGCGGAGAGCAAGGGGAGAGGAGGAGACGCTCGGGCGTGTGAGGGCGCTCGCATCGCGGAGCTCGGGCGGAGTAGCGGAGAGTGAGTGGCGAGGAGGAGCGCGCTCGGGCGTGTGAGGGCGCTCGCATCGCGGAGATCGGCGGGAGAGAGAGCTCGCGCGCGGAGCGGGCTGGTTGCGCGGGTCTCTCTCTCCTCTCCGCGTACCCTCTCTCCGCTCGCTGCGCTCGGTAAATGTATATAAATACAGTGGAGCGCACGCCTCTCTTTGTTACTGCTTGCCGCAGCGCACTCATCTTTGCATCCAAAGCATTTGCATTTCCGCACGATCCCCTTCGGGGAGGTGGGCAGAGTTTTTTCACCATTATTTGTTTGTGTGTTCGCTTCGCGGCGCCCGAGAGCATTCCGTCCCAGGCACATGCCTGTCCCTGGAGCCGCTACCCATCGGAGGCTTTTGGTTGCTTCGCGCGAGCTCGAAAGGGACGCGGACGCTACTGGGCTCGTGGACATGCTCCGCCCAATCATGAACTTTTTTCGAAAACGTCACGAACCGGCTGGCAGGTATCGGGCTAGAACGCGGTGGTTCGAGCACGGACCATCGTTTCAGCCAAACATTGAGGCATCACAGTTCACAGGATATGATGACCGCAAGACAGTGGCGGACTTCCTGGGTGACCTCACCGTATACAAGGTGGCGTCAGGTCCCTCGGGCGAGTTCGTCCTGGCCCGCGTCCTGCTAGTTGCTCTGGAGGGATCCGCCGGTTGCTGGTGGCGCCTGCAGTCTCCGTTCGCGTCCTGGGCTCACTTCGTGGCCTGCTTCCACGAGGAGTTCCTGCTTCCCGACTACGACTATTGCATCCGCTGTGAGTTGGAAGCACGTAGACCGCACCCGCACGAGGGCTTGCTCGATTGCATCCGAGGTATCGAGGAGCTCTTCAAAAGAGCTATCCCGGGTGCGTCTGATGCAGAAATGGTGAGGCACGTCTTACGACGATGCCACCTGCGCTTCCGACCTTACTTACGTGGTCGTGAGTACTCGAGCCTGGAAGAGATGGCACGATCAGGCCGGTCAATCGAGGAAGCTGTCATATCGGAGCTTAATTATGTACCCCCACCGCCAGTAGGTGAAGCAATCGAACCAGCTTGTGCATGGATAGACATCCTTGAGACTTCGCCACAGCGAAGTCCACAGCCGCGTACAGCAGCGGCGGGCATGAATTCCCCCCGTGCAATAGATCCTTCTGCCATTGGCGACAGGAGTTGGAGCGCGGAAGACCACTAGATGGTGCAGCCCATGGCGGGCACTCCCCGCAGCGGTTTGAGCGAGGGTTTCTGCGTTGGGAAAACACGCCTCCTTTACTGGCAGGCTCACCACTCCCCGACCCGAGTCGCTCCCTTGGGGTCGGCAACGAAATCCGCTGAACTCCAGAGGTCCTTCTCGTGAAGTTGTCGAGACGCGAGGGTCGAAGGCTACATGCCTGACGGAAATAAAGCTGGCGGCTGTTACCGATTTGGACAGCCAGGACACATCCGTCGTGAGTGTCCCCGTCTGATGGCTGGTCGCCGAAATGTAAATAGCCTTCGAGATGAAGGAATGCAGCCCGAGGCAATGATGGTGACTAACCCATCACTAAGTGGCCCAGAATTGGCTGGTGGCGAGCACTGGTGCTTTTTAACCACTGTTTGCTGTGTTGAAGCACGCACACCGCCCATAGCACCACAAGTTTCTGTTCACGTTCTTGGAACGGATGTTTCTGCATTGGTTGATACCGGCGACAGTAAGTATCTCATTGGTGACACCGTCTTTGAACTTTGCCGAGCACGTGGTGTTCAGTTGCGCCAATGCAGCACCTTGTTGCAAGTGGCCAAAGGTGCTGTGGTTGAAACGCTTGGGGCTGTGTGCTTGCACATTTTTTACGCAAGCAGAAGGTGTCGGCAGCGCTTTACGTACTGCCCTGGCTTGGCGGTACTGGTGATTTTGGGCCGGGATTTTATTATTCGCGAGGGCCTACTGCTTGACTTGGCGGTAGGTGGTTACAGATTGGGCAATGACGCAGAATTGATACGTTTTCTGGCATCAACGCATATCTGTACCGTGCCAAGGTCAGCCACCGTCGCACCGAAATCCGTGTTGCCTGAGCGAATCAGGCAGTTGCTTGAGGAGTGTCTTTGCAGTGAGTATGAGATGGAGCAGCTCGCCTATGTGCTGGAGCCGTTTGCGGAAATGTTCACGGAGGCCCCCGGGTGGACAACCGTACTTCAACATCGCATTGACACGGGAGACGCCCCACCTTGGAGCTGCAATCTACAGCCGCTTCGCATCCAGAACAAGGCGAAACAGGAAGTCGCCTTTGACGAGATTCTGAACACGGGAGTTGTGCGGCCATCACAGAGCGCCCATGCATCTCCAGTTGTGTTGGCGCCAAAAAAAGACGGCAGCGTACGTCTCTGCGTGGACTACCGTCGTCTCAACGACATAACTGTGAGAGACGCTTATCCTTTTCCTGCCGTACAATCCATCATTTCTTCGCTTGGTGATACACGCGTGTTTACCACTCTAGATTGCTCACGCGGGTTCTTGCAAATTGAAATGCACCCTGATGGTATTCCTAAAACAGCTTTTACATGCTACAGGGGTCTTTTCGAGTTCGTGCGCATGCCGTTTGGGCTGAAGAATTCCCCGAATTTGTTTCAAAGATTGATGGACATCGTCCTTGACGATGTACGTTTTAAGTACGCAATGGCCTATATGGATGACCTCGTCGTCTTTTGGCGCACCTTTTGAGGAGCATCTCCTGCATTTTAGAGACCTGCTCGACCGCATGAAACGCGCCGGCCTCACCATCAATCCCAAAATGGTTCAACTCGAGTCAAGCAAGGTTGAGTTGCTTGGCTTTGTCGTGGACAACCGAGAGCTTCGTCCTAACGATGCCAAACTGAAAGCAATTACAGAGTATGCGTGCCCGCGTGACGTTAAGAGCTTGCAACGCTTTTTGGACATGATAGCTTTTTTCCGTAGCTTCCTCCCTCATTGTGCGAAGCTGTCACGTCCGCTAAACCAGCTACTACGGAAAGGCGTGAAATGGCAATGGGAGGAGGCTGAACAGCAAGCTTTTGAAGCACTGTCTCGCGCAATCGCGGAAACAGCGGCGTTAAGGATACCGGACCTTAACAAACAATTTGTCTTGGAGACCGATGGTAGCGACTATGAACTGGGCGCAGTGCTGATGCAGGAGTTTGAGGGCGTTCTCCGTCCGGTCACATTTGCTAGCTATACGCTCACTCCGGCTGAGCGCAAATACACGGTCACAGAACGCGAGTGTATAGCAATTGTGTTTGCACTAAAGAAATTTGACATGTATCTTGACGGTGCCTCTTTCACCATTCAGACAGACTACATGGCATTAACGTGGCTGCAGCGTTTGCAGAACCCTGCTGGTCGTCTTCGGCGCTGGGTGCTCGCGCTTCAGCGCTGCGATTTTACTATCCAGCACAGGAAGGGGTCGCGGAACTAAGTCGCTGATGCGCTCTCGCGCGCGCCCCTGCCGTCATCTTCGGACGCGGAAGCTCTGGCGCTGGTGGCTGCAGTGGATGCTGACGCACGCTTGGGTACGCTGGTGAGCAGGGCAGATCTCGCTGCGCAACGTGCCGACGGACTCTGTCGTAAGATCATTGAGCACGTCGGGGCAGAGGGCGCTGCTCCCACCAGCAACAGCGGTGAGTGTGATACATGTGTTGGCGGAAGACGGTCTCCTGCTGCGGTATATTCCGCAGGAAGACGACGAAGCTAATTCACCATTCCGCGCTGTTGTACCTCGTAAGCTTCGGAGGGCTTTCAGTCGTTACTTTCATGATTCAGCACTGGCTGGTCACAGCTCTGGCAGCAAAATTTATGAGAAGTTCTGTCGGACTGTCACGTGGCCGGGAATGAGGCAGGATGTGCTGAGGTATTCCAGGAGCTGTCACGTGTGTCCGACAGCGAAACCCCGAGTCGGCTGCTCGCCCGGATTGATGCAGTGTCTTGAGAGTAAGATCCCCTGGCAAATCGTTGCTTGCGATATCATGGGCCCTTACCCCCGCAGCCCGCCTGCTAATTGTTATTTGTTTGTGGTGACGGACCATTTCAAGAAGTCGGCAGAGCTGTTCCTGCTACATACCGTCAATACAGCGAATATATGGAGGTGCCTAATGGAAGTGTTTTCGCGCTTTCGGTTCCCGGCACAGCTCATAACGGACCATGCTACGTATTTGACGAGCATATGGTTTGAGGACAACTGCCGAGCTGTAGGCGTGAAACACACACGTACGACCACCTATCACCCTCAGGCAACCATAACTGAGTGTGAGAATCGCAACCTCAAGGCGATGCTAATTGCTCATACGGAGCAACATAAGGATTGGGATGCTAAGCTGCCTGAGATTGCATTTGCCACTCGCAAAAACGGTGAATCGTTCAACCGGGTTTACGCGGGCTCATTTGAACTACGGTCGGGAAATTCCATTTCCTCTTGACAGGAGACTTCCAGAAACGAAGGCGGGTTCTGCTCTGTCGCCCCATGCTGTGGCCGTCCGCCAGCACCTGCGTGACGCGATACAGGCTACCGGGAAACAGCTTGCCGTTGCTCGTCTCCAGCAGGTAGAGCAGTACAACAGGGCCGTCGGGATGTTCTGTTTGCGGTTTGCGACATGGTTCTCCGGCGCACTCATCCACTGAGCGATGTCTCACCCAAGTTTGCCGCATTGCTAGCCCCTAAATGGGAGGGCCCTTTTACCGTAAGCGAGAAGCTGTCTTTCATAACGTATATTTTACGCCACAGGAGTACAAGTGAACATGCAGGCCCAGTTTATATAGCAGACCTTAAACAGTACCACGTGGACTGATCTGCTTTTGGCCGCAACGCCTCTTGTTTCTCAATGGCGTCTGCGCACCCATCATGTTAACTTTCTATGGGATGTAACTAGATTATCCTTTTTAGGCATTTTTCTTTGTTTCCAATTACCTTTTCTTGTCCCTGAATTTGATGATTGATCAGTCCCATGTGATGCGCTTCTTTATTTTTTTCATTTTTCCCCAGATAGAATTGTTCGTTTATGGGCGTTAATTTTTGCACTTTCACAACCAGAATTCATTTTCGCGTTCGCTACGGCGGCGCCTGCATTCACCGCCGCATCGTTTAGAGGACTTTTACCACTGCCGCATCAACATGCGCATTGACATGCCCCAGTGGCATCCTGAGCTCCTGTGTCCCTGGCCTTGGGTAAGCTCGTTTCCACAGCACTTGCTCCGGGCCGTCCTTGCTGTCTCCTGTACACTGTGTTGCCTTGACGTGTGTGCTATAGGCCTTGAACCTGACGTTTCGGTGGTGCTCCCGGTTCCACTCCGGCACTGCGTACCTCTGGCCGGGAGGCCCTAACTCCTCACTCCCGGGCCGTTGGCCACACCCTCATCGGTTGCTGGGATTCTTCCAATGGCGCCAGTTATCCAGCGGATTCTTTGGCTGTACCTGGGCTGGCCTGATCCTGTGGCTGCTGTCCCGTAGGATATCTCGACTTTCATGCGTGCGGTTGACAGCTGTTTCGTGGACTCTTGTGTCATCTTGGGGCTCCGATTCCGATGCCTTCGAGTTACTCTTTCTCGATTCTCGGATGGCTCGAGGACTGTGCGTCGGCCTTTTCTTCCGAAGGGGGGAGAGTGTGAGAACCCGGCAATAGTGGCGGGGTACAATCCCACGGAATGTACTTTGACCGGGTGAGGATAAAGATGTGGCTCGAGACGAGCTAGGATAGAACACGGCGGACTTGGCTGGGCGATGTGTGCCCAGCCGAATCGGATGAGCAGTGGACCTTGGCGGAGCGGGACTCCCAGTAAAGGTGTGATTGAGGGGGCTCAGTGTCTTTCTGGGGAACCGCGGATGGGTGCAAGAACCCTGGTACCACAATATATATATATATATTAACCTGCCACCAGGGCAGTTGAGACGAACCGTGGCGACGGCGAAATAATCAGAGTATTTATACTTGGAGGCGATCACACGCCCAGCGCTGGTACTCCAGCACTTTCTTCGACGTCGTCGTCGCTCATATTGTGTGATGGAACTATGGGGTATTGCCCACATGTGTCTCATGACATCCATATACTTTAAAACGAAAGCTGACTGGAACTTCCAAGGCACATTTCTTTACTGAGCTCAACGAAACTCGGTGACTCGGCAGAACGATCCAAGATGATGACGATAATCCACAAATGGTGAATATATTCTGTATGTAGAGGTCGGAGATTTTTCCTACAAGGGAATAGCGCTTAATTCATTTAATGAGTCTTCTTCATGAGTCAAGACATCAATAACCCCTCCCTATATATATATATAGTTATATATATATATATATATATATTGTAGTAAGCATTTAGCGCCCATGAGAACTGTGATGAGCATCAGCCACGACGGGCATATCCCCCTACGTGGACATGCTGCGCCGGATGACGATCGAGGAAAAGGACTCGCTCGTTCACCGTCAGTCTCGCGAAAAAGCTGGTCGTTTCGGCTCACTCCGTCTGCGTCGACGCCTCGTTCGTGAACAAACAAGCCCAGCCTTCTACCGGAACGCGGACTATCTTCTTTACAATTTTTGATGGAGGTTGCGGTGCTGCTCGGATCCCCATTTATCCATCCTGGAGCTGCGCAACCGGACACTTCCCTCGAGGATGTCTCAGTGTAGCCACCACGAGTCTCTACCTTCTGTGGCACCTATCATCTGCCCTGGCACGGTCCGTTCACGGGATCCCCCCTTCTTTAATGGCACCGATGACCAGGATGCTGAGGATTGGCTCACCCCCTTCGAACTAGTGAGCACACATAACAATTGGGACGATAAACGCAAACAGAACAACGTCAGTCTCTCTTTCACCGGTGTCGCAGAGACATGGTATAAGAACCACGGGTATGATCTACGCACATGGTCGGACTTCAAGACCGAATATACCAAAGTCCTCGGGCGCCCCGCTGTTCGGAAACTGCGCGCTGAACAGAGTTTGCGCGAACGCACTCAGCGCAAGAATGAGACCTTTACCCCTTACATCGAGGACATCCTTGGCTTGTGTAAGCGGGCAAACAACGCTATGACCCAATAGGGCAAAATCAAGCACATTCTTAAAGGCATAGACGATGCCTTCCAGATGTTGCTCGCGAAAAACCCTCGGACGGTTGCTGAAGTCATAACGCTTGCCAAGAATTCGATGAACTTTGCAGAGAGCGGGCTCTCACTCGTAAGCCCGTGGAACATGACCATTCCCTCTGCAGCTTGGCATCTGAGGATAGGGGTGTTCTCTTCGCACAAATCCAGCAGTTTGTTAGCGAAGAGGTGCCTCGTCAGCTGTCTCTCGTTAGCGACGCAGCGAAGCCACCTCAGTAGGATTTAGCACCAACCCTCAGGAGCGTTATACAACAACAAGTCGCCGACGCACTACCAAGCACACGAGCGCCCAATTCCGCGGTAGCTCCAGTGGTATACGCCGACATAACGCCGCAACCTACGATGGAAGCTCCTTTGACCTTCGTCGACCCAGTGCCACATAGGCCTTTCACCTATGCCGAGACCGTGGCACAACCTTTCACTGGAACCATGCCGGGACCCTTCTTTGCGCCTGCTGCAAGCCCGGGGAGTCATGCCACTGCCGGGGTTCAACGCATCCAGTCCATGCGTGTCGCCCCGCATGCAGCGTCTACATTCGCGAATCCTCGGCGCACGGTGGATAACCGCCCTACCTGCTATTCGTGTGGGATGGCCGAACATGTGGCACGCTACTGCCGTCGTGGCATGACGGGTTGGCGCAACGCATCGTAGTCCTTACCCTATACGCCAACACCGCCCATGGAGCACGCCCCGAACCGGCTGCTGACAACTGCTTCGTCTGATAACCGCGACTTCGTCAGCCGTCATTCGCTTTCCCCACCACGCCGCTCACTCTATCCGATGCGCCGACGTTCTCCCAACGATAACCCGGAAAACTAGACGCTGCAGTTTCGGATGCACAAACTGCGTCAACGTCGAAATGCATAAGTCCTCATTGTTCGCCGTCCAATGTAATCGACGCTTGTGTTGATGGTGTTCCTACCCCGGCGCTTATTGACACTGGAGCTGCGGTGTGTGTTATTGACACGAAACTTTGCCGAATGCTACGGAAAGTGACGACACCTATAGTTGGTGTTACTCTCCGTACCACTAGTGCGCAACCATTAAAGCCGCTGGCCACATGCACTGCTCGGGTCCTAATTCAAGGGGTTGTATATGTAGTCGAGCTCATCGGTTTGTCGGCGTGCTCTCACAACGTGATTCTCGGATGGGACTTTTTGTCGTGCCACCATGCCGCCATTGACTGTGATCGCGCCGAATTTGAGCTGTTTCCGGAGGTAGAAAACCCGCAGGAGGAGACAACCGCCAAGTTGCGTGTCAACGACGACACGGACATTCCTTCTGGCTCATCTGCGCTTGTGTCGTTGCCGTGCAACAGTATTTTTGATGCCATCGTCGTCTTCGAGCCATCCGTTCTTATCTGTGCTCGCAAAGGGTTGTCGCTTCCGTTCGCCGCTCTTGATATTGCAACTGGTGCCAGCACAATGGTTATTTCAAACCCGACGTCGTTCCTTACCACAATTTTTCGCGGCGAATACCTTGGCGTTGTAGAAGAGGTGCATCCCGGTCTACTTGTCAATGTATTCGAGGAATGGACGGCCGAACACGACGAGCTACTTACTCTTCTACACCGCTTCACTTCGTCCTTCGACTGCTACGACACCACTTTGGGCCGCACGTCGACTGTGTGTCATGAGATCGACACTGGCACGCATGCGTCGTTGCGACAGCGAACTTATCGCGTGTCCTCCACCGAATGGCGTGTCATTGATAAACAAGTCGCGGACATGCTGAAACGCAACGTCATTCGACCATCCGTAAGTGCTTGGGCTTCTACTGTGGTTCTTGTTAAAAAAAGGACGGCTCTATTCGATTCTGTGTGGATTATCGCCGCCTGAACAAAATCACGCGCAAGGACGTTTACCCGCTGCCTCGCATAGACGACGTGCTCGACTGCCTGCAGGGAGCCGAGTTTTTCTCGTCATTATACTTGAAATCCGGCTACTGGCAAGTGCCCATGGCCGACGCTTGTCGTTCAAAGACGGCTTTTATGACGCTTGATGGCCTTTACGAGTTCAACGTCATGCCGTTCGGACTGTGTAATGCGCCGGCCACATTCGAACGAATGATGGACAACGTACTTCGGGGCTTGAAATGGAAAACGTGTCTCTGCTATTTAGACGACATAGTCGTGTTTTCGCAGGATTTTGCAACCCATCTCACACGCCTCAAACAAGTGCTAACATGCCTTGCCTCCGCTGGTCTGCAGCTCACGCTTAAGAAGTGGCGCTTCGCTGCTCGAAAACTCACCATTTTATTACACGTTGTCTCGAAAGACGGCGTCCTCCCGGACCCGGGAAAACTTCGTGCCGTGTCGGAGTTTCTGAAGCCAACCACGCTGAAAGACCTACGAAGCTTCATCGGCCTCTGTTCGTACTTCGGCCGCTTTCTCGGCGAAAGTAGAGACATTGCCCAATGGTCCCCCGAGTGTGAGAGCGCTTTCTTAACGTTACGTCGGGTCCTTACGTCACCACCGATAGTGCGGCGCTTTGACCCAAAGGCGCCCACTGAGATCCACACTTATGCCAGTGGTGTTGCATTAGGTGCTGTGCTCGCTCAACAAAAGGACGGATTTAACGAAAACGTGGTGAGTTACGCGAGCCGTACACTTACGAAGGCCGAAGTCAACTACTCCGTAACAGAGAAAGAATGCTTGGCTATTGTATGGGCAATCAGCAAATCTCGTCCTTACCTGTACGGTCGCCCTTTCGATGTCGTAACGGACCACCATGCTCAGTGCTGGTTGTCGTCGCTGAAGGATCCCACCGGCCGTCTTGGCCGCTGTGCACTCCGCCTTCAAGAGCACGATATCCGTGTTGTGTACCGATCTGGACGGAAGCATACCGACGCCGACGCTATTTCTCGATCCCCGCTTGCGTCGGATATAGATAGCTTGCTCGCAGCAGACCCGAGCCTGACCTCTCTGGCCATGACAGACATGGTTGCTGAGCAGCGCAAAGACCCTTGGGTTTCTTCGATCCTGGAATATTTGTCGCACTCATGGGCAGCTCCTGTGCCTCAATCACAGCGCCGTCAAGCTGCCCACTGCATTATTCGTGACCAGCTCCTATATCGCCGGAACTACTTTCGCGAAGATCGAAAATGGCTACTCGTGACTCCTCACCACTTGCGCAAGGACATTGTCGTCAACGTTGATCACTTAATGTGGTATGCCGAAACAACTGCGCTACCGGCCGCCTCGGCTCGGGACGTTGCGTCTTTCCTTCTACGCCGTTTTGTTCTTCGGCACGGTGCTCATCGCGATCTACTGAGCGACAGAGGCCGCGTCTGTTTATCTGGAGTCGTGGAGGCCCTTTTAGCCGAGTGCCACGTGGTCCACCAAAAGAGCACATCCTACCACCCCCAGACAAATGGCCTGACCGAAAGGTTTAACCGCACACTTGGCGATATGATAGCCATGTACGTCTCCTCGGACCACTCTAACTGGGACCTCGTTCTTCCTTTCGTGACGTATGCTTATATTATGGCCACGCAGGCCACCACAGGATTCTCGCCGTTGTTTTTACTCTGTGGTCGCGAGCTCTCCTGCATGCTAGATACAGTACTTCCGTACCGACCTGACGCCTCCGAGTACGCACCACAGTCTGACATCGCTCGACACGCCGAGGAATGTCGCCAGCTATCCCGACGATTTACATCGGAAGAGCAGCAATGCCAAAAGGCGCCTCACGATGACTCCATTACCGCTCCAACATTTACGAAAGGATCACTGGTCATGCTTTCAGTACCGTGCCTGGCTCCCGGTCTCTGGAAGAAATTTCTTCCTCCATACCAAGGGCCTTACCGAGTACTGGAACAAACGTCACCAGTGAACAATGTTGTTGAACCGGTAACGTCAACCTCGGACCCCCGACGTTGTGGTCGCGAGACGGTTCACGTGCAGAGGCTGAAGCCACACTATGACCCGCTCGTCTTGTGTTCCCCGTAGGTCGCCAGGATGGCTCCCCTTTCCGCCGGGGGTATTGTAGTAAGCATGTTGCGCCCATGAGAACTGTGATGAGCATCGGCCACATCGGCAAATCCCCATACATTGGACATGCTGCGCCGGATGCCACTCGAGGAAGAGGACGCGCTCGTTCACGGTCAGTCTCGCGAAAAAGGTGGTCGTCTCGGCTCACCCTGTCTGCGTCGACGCCTCGTTCGTGAATAAACAAGCCCAGCCTTATACCGGAACGCCAACTATCTCCTTTACAATATATATATATATATATATATATATATATATACTTATCGATATGTGTGTGTGTTTGTTTGTGTGTATATAGGGAGGCCCTCGCTATGCATGTAGCTAATCAGACATGGGAATTGATTGGTTCGGTGAATCAAGACAGAGTATATATTGGCAGTCAAGAAAACGTCAGAAGCAAAAGGGTGAATGCGGCAGGTCCTAGAAACAGGTGAAGAATTTTTTGGGTCGGAAACAAAGTTGTGATAAAATGCCCGTCGGGTGGAATCTGAACCCACGACCTCCAGAATACGGGTATGGTGCTATTTCCACTACGCTACCGGCGGGGCTGTTCCCCATCCACTTTCTTGAGTATTTACATTAGGGTCCTTTTTTTTCCTGCACTTGGGGGTGGTAGCGAGCGCCATTCGGACTACTCAGGGTAAAGGGGACCTTATTTTTAACCTCCGGGCCATGACACGAGTGTCTACGGCATGTTGAGAGTGTCGGCCAGCGTTGAACACTCTTAAGCTACCTTTTTAAGAGAGACTACCAGAAGAGAGGCCCTCTCTTTACGTGTAGCTAATCAGAAATGGGAATTGAGGGGCTAGGAGAGTTAGGACAGAATAAGGGTTGACAGTCAAGAAAACCTTGGAAAACAACCAGGGGAATGAGGTAGGTCAAAAAAAACACATGAAGAATTTTTTGAGTCATAAAGTTGTGAAAAAAAATTCCCCGCATTTCCCCGAGGGGAAGAATGTGAAAGTGCGAATGCACAAGTTGAATTTGCGCGGTTCGGTAATGTTCGCGAAAGAGAGATCACACACACACACACAACTACAAAGAAAAAAAGATGCATTTATTCACAGACACCTATTTGTGTTGTCGTTGTACTTGATTGCTAGAGCGGATCTCAGCTTTGAAATTTTCGTGTCAGTAACACTCGTGTCCTTTAAGCGGGTGCATTAGCACTTCTTACGCCCGATTCTTGGCCAACCCCCCAAGTGGGTATGTGCCATGTCAGCGGCCAGGCAGCGCGCGCCCATCTCCCCCCGTTGCCAAGGAAGACGAGGACATTGTTTTTCTCTCTTTGGCCCAAGCGTTAGTTAGGTATATGCATGACTTGTGTATATTAGTAATATATTTTTATATGAACCTCTATGCTTGCAATTTGCATTCTTTATGCATTATCTGGGAGTTTGGCCAGCCCCTTTTTCAAGGTTGCCAACATGGTGTGGGCATTTATACTTCAAATACATGTCTTGGTAGCTATTCTGCACTGTTTGCTGTTATTTGAAAGATGATTTCTACAATATATATTCCCATTTTTCAAGTGCTGCATACTGCATGAAGTCTCATATGTGAAGTGCCAAGCTGACAATAAACTGTTGCAAAATCACGAGAAGCACAGCTCTAAAGAAGAAATGTCGCATAGAAAACAAGTGCCAGTAAGTAACAGCAAACCACTCCTGATCAGCACAAGCGCCGATGACACTAAGGCACCCGAAGTACCACCATCGAATTGTACCGCACACAGCATGGCTGTACAGGTCTTCTGCCAATAAACTATCACAGAAAGTATTCAGAAATTAAAAAAATAAATGAAAGTCTTGCCATTTAAGCTGTAAAAAAGTGCAGCTGGGTAGTAAGCAAGCTTTCAAACTACACTTATAAAACCCAAAAAAGTTCACGTAAAACAGGTTCTATTGACTTCCAAAAAATGCAATATGCTTTCGCAACACAACCACTGTAGTTTTGTTTCCTATCTGCCCCGTCCCACAGTGTACGCATTGTTGAATTACAAGAATATCACCAATGCATAAGACTCTAAATAAGTCACACATAGCAGAAAGGTGGACAAAGGAGGAAAAAAGCAAACATGTAAACTCAGGCTACAAGCGCAAGATAGTTATGCAACTTGAAATATTTCGCAATAAGTGAAAGGGGTGGAAAGCAGCGCACGAAAAGTGAGGAAACAAAGAAATGATTGTTACAAAAACAAAGCAAATTCACGAAAAGTTATGGTAAGAATTTAACAAAAGCACCTTGCAACCACAGAAGTGGTGTTGAGTGGTGGTTGTGAGTGTCATACAAATTCAAGCCACTTCAAACAAACCAACATCTAGGGGAATGGTTATGAACACTAGAAAAGGTGTGTATACAGAGATGACTTTACGGAGGATACAAGAGCGGTAGAAATTTACGTGAATGAATATTCACTTAGTGACATGACAGCACAAGATTAAACCGCCAAAAAATTTTAGCAACACCTTATTGAATTCTGGTTAAGAAAACAATAGGAAGTTACAGTATTTCCAAATTTCAAACAAAGTGATATAATTTGGGAAGAAAACAAAAACACGGGGAACATAGAAATGATTTAACAATAGTTACAACAATACAGATTTACACGAGTACATGGTTCACACCAAGTGATACGCTCCAAGAACCGTAACACAAAATAAAAACGCATGAAAGCATGGAAATAATTCAATGGTTGTTCAATGATGTATGCCTCCATCATCAGCTATGCTAGTGATTCTTGAACAGTGTGCGTTCTTCGTTGTGGTGCCAGAAACGGCAAAAATAGTTGCTGACCGGATTAATTGAAAAGTGAGTAAAAATGTCATGGGTCAAAGGCTAAAAAAATTTTGTACCTCTTCTAGCAAGAAAAACTAAGAAGCCATAGGTTGTCGACAATGCTGATATTTGCGAACGAGGTGACTGGCAATAAAAATCTGGTCCCTATAGATTGTCGGGTGAAAAAATTTACGTCGGTGGCAAAACGAAGATATCTAGTTACAAACAATGCAGGATGCCACACGCAGGTAGAAAAAAGTGTGCTTTTTTTTTCCCAAACAAGGAGAGGTCCTGCGCAAGTTGACCGCCAAACATAGCTTGAGCAAGCCCCTTGTGAAGACGGCTGCAGTAGCCAGTGCAGTAGCCCCTGCAAGCCAGTTCTTCAATCTAGGCATGGTACAGGAACAATCTGTGTTGTTAATACAGCTTAGTACGGTGTATTAGTAAGATTAGTAAGCTAATCTTACTAACAGATTATTAAGCTAACATTTTTAAAATATCTCTAAGAAAGACAGAAAGAAAGAAAGAACATGCCATAGTGGGCACCGAACCCACGTCTTTTGATTTGATCTCAAATGCCTTACCAATTCGGCTACAAGGGCGACTGTGTTCTCCTTCACTTGCTGGAGTGTTTATATTTACTAGAACTGTATCTGATGCTTAAGGGTGGTAGCCAGAGCCAGTCTGGCTACATGAAGACGAGGGGACATTTTTTTCAACCACAAGGGCTTGACTCAAACATCTACAGCCTGTCATGAGCGGGTAAGTGGTGGGAAGCCTCGTTTCCTACCTTGACATGAAGGCTGCCATATTTGAAACTCTCGCTAGGCTTTTCTAAAATATATAGTTAGGAAATAAGGGGCTCGTTCAAGAAATACAGAAAGATTGTTAGGCAGTCTACAATGCCAAGGGAGGCAAATGGGTGTGGTTGGGCTCTTTTTTGCTACGGTTAGTGAGTTTACATTTTAAAGTACACGTAAGGAAGAAAGACAGAAAGAAAGAAAAGACGTGCCCACCGTGGGGACCGAACGCACACCTTTCAATTCACCTCCAATGCCTTACCAATTTGGCTATCTGGGCGAATATGTTTTCCTTAACTTCTCACGTATTTATATGTACTAAAACTGTGTCTGTTGCCTAAGGGTGGTAGCCTGTGCCTCTCTGACTACACGGGGAGAAGGGGACCTTCTTCTTAACCCTCGGGGCGTGACTCGAACGTCTACAAGTCATGAGCGAGCAACTGGCAGGAAGCCCTCCTATGCTAGCTTGGCATCAAGGCCGCCATAACGTAGACCTTGCTAATTTTTCGGAGAATAACATAGTTAGGAAATCAGGTGTCCTTGATGATTACATAAAGATTTTTCGGACGTCTACAGTATATGGGAGGCATAGGGTGTATTTTGGCTCTTTTTTTACTAGGGTTAGTGAAGTTAAATTTTATAAATATGCATAAGAAAGATAGAAAAAAACGCGTCCAGAGTGGCTGGCCGAACGCACGCCTTTTGATTTGATCTCGAATGCCTAACCAATTCGGCTATCTGGGCCACTGGATTCTGCGTCATATGCTGGGGTGCTTATATTAAGGTGCTAGCCAGTGCCAGTTTGACTACACGGGGAGAACTGGACTGTCTTTTCAACCCCGGGGTAGTGACTCGAGCGGCGCTTTGAGCTTTGTAATGTCATCTTCAAACATGGCAGGTGACTTACATTCTTCTGTTAAAACCACATCCAGGCTACGGCGAAGCAACAATTTTTGTCCCCTCTCCCTCTTTTTTATGGCACTTGATCTTTCGAGCGCATTTATTTTATAGTCTTTTTAAAGCTTTCCTATTTAAACCATAGTTCATGTCCCCTCAAGCGCAAAAGATCTCCTGTGCGCCGGCGTAACCATGCCAAGAAATGCTTCATCTTTCAGTCGTTTGTTGTTTATCTTCCAGAGCCCCCAAATTAGTTAAGCAATTAGCAATGCCAGTGAGACATAGGGGTGTTAATGGGCTCTTTTTTCGACGGTTAGTGAAGTGGACATTTTTATTTACGTAAGAAAAAAAAAAACGCGTCCAGAGTGTGGACTTAACCCACGCCTTTTAAAATGAACTCGAATGTTTTACCCATTTGGCCATCTGGACCTTTTTTCTCTATGGCCGGCTTCAGGCATAACCCAGAAACATCGGTACATATGAAATAGCTAACTTCACTCAAGCCAGCGTTACATGAATAAAAGGGGGCATAGAAAAAACCTTTTCATATTCGTCCAACCATTTACGAGTTCATTTTTTACTCTTCCACATTTCCTCTTCCACAGAGGACCAGCAACATCACAAGGTCATAAGGCACTCAATTATCGTTGTCCACCGCTTAAAAATGAATGCCGTAAGGGCTCAACGGAAACTCATTTTTTATTTTCGCTGAATAACGTAACACAAAAACACCCTATCCCAACAATAAAAAAAACATATTCCACCGTTTCGTGCTTTTTTGCACGAAGGACAGTCCACATCCCATGGCACAAACAGACCTTTTTCTAACATCCATGTTTAACTGGTAACACTCCAGTATTCAGTGTAAAGGAAAATGTTTTACCACTCTGGGGAATGGCCATTGCTTTTAGATGTTTCAAAACTTTCCGCCCGTGGCCTACCGGAAACATGGATCCGTATAAAGAAACTGGAAAACAGATATCAGCAAGGCTTTGTGCAACGTTTTCCTCGACACGGCACTCAACTACTCCATCGAGAATGGTACACAAAGAAATTGTGTCTCTTGTACTACTTCTTTTAAATACCCATGAACTCCTCCGTTGTAGCTTTGACATGATGTAACAATGTTTTCCGTGCAAAAGTCAGCCTAACCTGAATTAAATAACAGTGCAAAGGAAGGGGTCCTTTACATCGCGCAAGAAATAAAAACGATTCACAACTTGTTCAATAAAAGATGCGAGAGCGATAAACCGCCTTTGTGTACTCTTCAAAAAACATTCTTTCTTCTTGTCCTTTTCCAGGACATTCGGCTACATTGGCGAATGTGTTCTCGTTAATATTGTGGAATATTTATATTTACTCTAACTGTATCTGATGCTTGAGGGTGGTAGCCTGTGTACTCTGACTACACGAGGAGAAGGGGCCCATCGTTTCCACCAACGGGGTGTGACTGGAACGTCTAGAGCCTGTCAAGAGCATGTAACTCGCAGGAAACCCTGTTATTGTAACTTGGCATCAAGGCTACCAGAACCGAGACTCTCACCAGGATTTCGCAGAATAATATAGTTTAGAAATGATGGGCTCGTTCCAGAAATACAGACAGATAAGTCGGCAGTCTACAATTCCAAATGGTGCATAGGGGTGTTTTGGGGCTCTTTTTTACTACCGTTAGTGAAGTTAACATTTTTTTCATACCTCAGAAAGAAAAAAAACGCGTCCAGAGTGGGGACCGAACCCACGCCTTTTATTTTATTTCGAATGCTTTAACAATTCGGCACCTGGGGACTGTGTTCACCTTTACTTGCTGGGGTATTTATATTTACTAAAACTGTATCTGATCTTGAGGGTGACCGCCTATGCTTCTCTGCCTAGTTGGGGAGAAATGAACCTTCTTTTCAACTCCCGGGGTGTGACTCGAACATCTAAAACCTGTAATGAGTAGGTAACTCATGGGAAACCCTCTTATGCTACTTTGGCATCAAGCTGCCATATCAGAAACCCTACCTATAGGCTTTCGCAAATAATAGTTTATTGAGGAAATACAGAAAGATAGATCGGCAGTCTACATTACCAAAAAGGTCGTAATGTTTGATAGGGCTTTTTTTATGACCGGTAGTGAAGGTAACATTTTAAATATACGTTGGAAAGGCAGAGCTAAAACGCGTCTAGAGTGGGGACCAAAACCACGCCTTTTGATTGGATCTACAATGCATTTCCAATTCGGCTATCTAGGCTTTTTGTTTTTAATTACCTTCTTGGCAATACAACAAAGAACAACCATTGAGTAAAATGAACCTGCTCCACTCGGAGGTCACACTTTGGGTAAAAACTTTTCAATGGCACCAAATCATCTATCACAGGCAGCCAATCTGGTGGCTCACATTGTGGCTTGCATACCTCCCTGATCAGAACAACACTTTCCGCGAAATAGTCTCTTGCAGGTGGAGTGTCCACGTCAGCATGTCTATCAGCCATTCTTGGTTTCCATAAACTTTGAAGGCTCAACAACATCAGCATGTCTTGGGACTGCTTTCACAGCTTACTTGGAGAAAGCGAATACTATATGGTTAGACTGGAAATTCTTTTTTCAATGTGCATTCCAAGATGTCCCAAAAAACGCCGCGTCAGAGCACTCCAATAAAACATGTTCTATAGTTTATGCCCTAGGGCCTACCCCACAGTTTTAGGTTCCCCGAATGAACATAGCCTTTTCTTTAGGCCTGGGTTTTACTGGTAATGTGCCTTTGTGGAGTTGAAAAAAAAGACTTGGTGGAAGCCCCGAGAGACATTTTCTTTACCCTATTTAGTACGTCTTGTCCTGGCTTCGACTGATACAATGAACGATAACGGCACAGGTAGGCACACCTCAATCAGTCCTTATAGAGTTGCTTTTTAGTTATCACTATCAGATACTGCAAGAAAAAGCGAACCTTCGAAAACTGAAAGGCTGATTCAACTTCCCGCACATAACCGCGATGACTCCGCCGACGAACATTGCTCGACGATTGATTGATTGATTGATTGATTGATTGATGAGGTTTAACACGCCGACGCAATGCAGGCGATGAGGCGCGCCGTAGTGGAGGGCTCCGGATTGATTTTGACCACTTGGGGATCTTTAACGCGCGCCAAGTATCGTGCACACAGGCGTTTGTTCTTTTCGCCTGGATCAGGAGAGCACCGCCGCGGCCGGGAATGGAACCCGCGGACCTCCTGCTCAGCAGTACAACGCCTTAGCATTGAGCCACCGCGGCAGGTCATTCCTCAAAGAAAACACAGAAATAAGGCAGTGCACCACACAGCGTCACTTGCAAAACAGTGCGCAAAAACAAATCGTTTTGGTGCCGCAAAAATATAAACCTTGATACAATTTGTCGGAAAAACAAGTGCACGAGCCCTTGACCCCCTCTAAGAACCGACCGAAAGAAATTGGTACCCAATTTGACCCCAAGCAAAGCTAGCAAATACGCTCCGTATTTTTTATTGTTCACTCTAGAAATACAAGGTGCCAGCAGAACATACCATCGATAGGCAACCTGAAAAATGTTGCACGCTGTGGACCGGGTGAAAACTGAAA
>JABSTR010001542.1:0-22983 GCA_013339765.2 Haemaphysalis longicornis | reverse complement strand
TTATTTTTCAGCTTTTTCAAGTTATCATGGGCACTGAATATTGCATCGGTACCTTACAGTGGCTCGTGCTAGAGGTATATAGGCGGTGCTCAGACCAATTTTGATGCTACTCCTGTGGCTGAGTTCTTGCTTAGAAACGTGGGCTCGTTAATTGCACCATTTCTATGTTTTGCTCGAAAGTGTAGTCTCGCCTCCCCCAGCAACGCGTAGATGTTTTTGTTTTGTAAACCATAAAATTTGGCACCATTCTCTGCAGCTTGCGCATCGTAAGCGTTTTGTTCATAGGCCACCGGTTTAACGAAAGGTATATTAGCATTGTGTGGGCTTTCGAGTGAACTATTATTATGCTTTAGGGTGGCGCATTAGCGTTTGCAAGGCCACATTACTGAGCAAAAGGCGGTGAATATCCTCCTTAACGAGAACACGTTACGTGGAAATCAGACACAAGGAAGCAGTCAAAGAAATTTGTGTGCCAGCCATATCCGGCTATACCTAAATGTACTCAGCGTTATCTTGCACTAGATGACCGTTGCTTTGTAGTACTATAGCGCCACACTGCGTTTTACTCGATTTATAATTCCAGCTTGAAAGCAAAATGCAAATTCGGCAGCTTCCCGCTAGCTGAGTCGTCAAATAAACGTTTCTAGTTCTAGCCACCAAAGCTACACTTCGAAAAAAAAACCTGTAAAGCGCGAACTGTACAAACACAAAGAACGAAAAAAAAAACTTGGTGGACCGGCCACGATAATTTTTTCATGGGGGCGCGACAACTCGCCTTAGACGGCGCAGGTGCGTCACGATATGGAGGGAGAGCGAGAAGGAGGGAAGGAGCCGCCAACTGCCCATGAGCGGCCGGGATAAATCACTTTAAGTGGTGTGCCGGCGAAATTTCTCCTTCACCTTGAAAAAGCCAACTAGGGGCGGAGCATTCCTGCATCATTTGCCGTTCGATATAGCGGGTTTCGCTTGTACTTTTTAAGATATAGGCGTAATTTTGCTGTATTAACCCTGCAACTATTGTTACCAGAATTAGTTCAACATACTGGATAATTCGATTACAGTCGAAACACGGATATATCGAACACGGTTATATCGAATTATTGTCTATATCGAACTCATGCATTATCCCCTTGAAAATTCTGTGTAAAAGTATAGGAATTCGTACGTTTATATCGAACGGTATTTTTCGCGACATTGGGTATATCGAACGCCACGCGAGCTGGAAGGTGCTCTTCAGCGGTCGCTGCACCCCTGATTTCCGCGGTCGCTGAACAGCTGGGGGCCAAACACATGATGACGGGTGCCTGGAACAGCGTAAAGCAGAGCGTGGCCAACTGCTTCCGGAAGGCAGGTTTCGTGAGGGCCGAATTTTCGGAAGCTTGCGAAATCGGCGACGACGACGAAGAGGGCTTGGACGACACATTTTGCTAGCTGTCGTCCCTTTTCCCGGCTGCTGTTCCAGCCGGAGTGTCTGCCGGCGACTTCGTGAACGCTGACAGCAATGTTTAGGCTGTTGCGAGCACCGGTGACGAGGATACCGTAGATGCGGTTGCAGGAACCCAGGCTGATAGCTCGAGTGGCGAAAATCTTCCCGGCGAGGATGCGGCTACACGATCGTACTCCACCGGTGAACTGGCGGCTGCGTTCAGCTTCATTCGACGTAGTTGCGGCGACATGGAAGGAACTGGGCAGCCGCACCTGGATATCCTCGAGAACATCGAGACCAGCGTCTTTAATTCCATATACAGACGAAGAAGCAGTCAGAGATCAGCGATTTCTTTCCGCGCAAATAAAGCATCCTGTTGCGTCGTTAGTGCGGAACTAGTTGTCATTCTAGAATGCGCCGATCGCTAAGTGATCGTCTGCCACAGTGAGGTTTCAGAGCCCATAATTTTTATATCGAATTTTTTTTATATCGAACTATTTCGCGATCCCTTGGAGTTCGATATATCCGTGTTCGACTGTATAATCGTTTCCTTCAGTTTTGTTCACCAGTACAACTTTAGTTTGTTCTTTACAGATGCAAAAGGTGTCAGCACTCCTGTTTGCTGCCTTATTTGGTGAAATAAAGAGATGATGACATCTTCACACGCACTGGTGAGAAGAGTGAGCTTCATTCGTGAATAGATGGCAATATTGGCAAAAGGGTTCTTGGCTTAAGTTGCCCTCTGCCTTAAAATTATTATATTTTATACCGATCCTAAACTAAAAAAATCATCTACACGTAAGAGAGAGCAGCTGAGAAAAAAATTCGTTGCTTTTTAAAAAGGCTGGCTGACGTGTATAGGCCTAACTTTAATGTTTGCTTTGACTACAGTTTGCGAAATAGCCCTGATCTAGTTACTTTTTTGCTTTTGTAAAGGTCAATTGCACTCAAAATTTCGGTTTCTTGATAAAAAAGAGCGCCAGACCCTGAGAAAAAACGGTGTGTATAATGATAAGGCCACAAAGTCAAGCTTTGGAAAGATCCACAGTGGGGTAGTTCCTAGGGGTTCTTAACATCCTTGAAGTAGCGCAGACTAGATACGGACACGAGAAGTCAAAAATGGACAGACGACAGCGCTTGTAAATGGCTGGGCGCAACATGGTACTTACTTTGTAACTTGTCCGCATGTAATTTGTGAGGGCGTGAGCTAAGTACCTATTTTTCCGAGAAAAATAATTCCACAATATCGGCGCTCCAGAATCGTTTTGCTGTGTTAGATGCGTGCCATGTGATAAAGCTGAGCATGGCGAAAGTGCGAGGAGAATGCAAATGCAATGGGTGAAGCAGGGACATTTTCCGAAGCAGGACATTTGCTGAAGGGACCTGCACGGCTGTTAGTGAATAAAGAAGAAACGAATGTAGATGGAAGTGTCGGAGGTGGCTCAGCGGTTTTTTCGGTCTCTTCGGTTATTTTTATCTTATCACCAAGCGTGATTGGCATTTGTAGCATTTTTTGGTTGTGCTCAGCGAGAAAAACTAAAAGTGGAACTTGTGGCTCTGTGCACCTCTCACCGATTGTGAACTAACAGAAAAACAGGCACGAGCGGCTGCAGTCACGATTGCTTGAGATAATGCCTTGGGCATACTAGGGTAGGAAAGAAATGAGTAGAAAAAGAGTGGTTCCACAAAAAGTCAAGCCGTGAAATTGCGCAATGTAACGAAAATCTGGCATTAAAAGCGGCCTGAAAGTAGGAAGTATGCAGGTCTTTTAACCACAATCAGGTGTCAGGTTGCGAGTCATGCATCACATGAAGCTAGCTGCGTGTACTTGTGCGCTATATAAGTGGTGTATTTAAAGCGTAGGTACCAAGGGCAGGTTGCTGCGACCCTATGATTAATCATAGAAAGTGGGTCTTCGCATAAACGGGGGATGTACTATAACTGAGCTTAACTGTAACTTATTATCCCAGGTATTTCCTTTATCAGGATGAGGAGGACGAGAAGGAGGATTAATCTTGTATCTGATGCTGTCAGCCCTGGGAAAGAGTGCTCATTCCAGGACCCCTTGAGTCCGTCCGGCTTCTTGGGCTCGCTGCACCAGCCGAAGCTGGTCGTCAGGGTCCGAGCTGGAAGTGCTCTCTCCCAGTGCTCAGGGGAGCGGGAAAGGCAGGGGGGGAGGTAGGTGGGGTTCTTATCACAAGCCCCACATGATATGGTAGAGGGTGCCCGGAGCCTCGCAGAAGCGGCATTGCGGGGAGTACAGGGTTTTGGCCAGAATGTGGGCTCTAGTGAGGGTGGGGAAATGTGTTTGTTTGAATGCCTCGGAGGTGGCGCTCTTGTTCTTTGGTGAGGCTTTTGTGCGCAGGAGGATATAGCATTCGTTCCAGACGGTAATGCTGAGTGACTTCGTGGAACGACAAGAGAGGGAGAGACCTGCCACTGCTCGCCGAACTCCTGGCTTGCCCGGTGGGTCAACTCTCGGGCACGCTGATGGGCAGCTTCGTTGCCAGACACGGCGGAGTGGGCTGGAGCCCAAATAATCCATACGGGATGTCGAGGAGGATGCTCGAGTAGAATCTTTCGGGCAGGCCAGGCAATGCAACCGCTGGAGAAGGTTCTACACTCTTGTTGGCTGTCTGTGATTATTATTTCGGCCGAAGTTTGTGCAACCGCTAGAGGAATGGCCGCTTCCTGCGTCTGAAGAGAGTGGATGGTGGGATGGATGCGCATGTAACAAGGTTTTCGGTAGTAGAAACCACAGCGGTCATAGCTTTTCGCCCGGGATATTGAAGCGGTGTCTGTATAGACTGTGGCAGAGTTCGGCCGTATTGATTAAGAATAGCTTTCGCTCTGGCTTCCCTACGAGCCTCGTGATGTTTCGGATGCATGTTGCGTGGTTGTGGGGCCACATCAATGAACTTGCGAACCTCATCGTGAAGCTGAGTCACATCCGCCTGCGGGTGTTGCAGAGGAAGAGCACAGGTGTAGTTGAGATAGAATGGCTCTACCGGTAGGTGTAGACCTCAGGCGTAAGAGTTGGCTCAAATTCTGTGCTTCCAATAATTCATCTAAGGTATTGTGGACTCCCAACCGCAAACGTTTCTGCGTTGAGGTGGTAACAGGCAGTACTAATGCTAGTTTTTTACGCTTGCGTATCAGGGCTTCCACCTTGTCCTTTTCAGACTTAGAGAGTATGGCGTAGGGGAGGGAGTAAGCGACCCTAGACACGACGAAGGCTTGAACCAGCCTGAGTACATCCTCCTCTCGCATACCCCTCGTCTTGGTACTCATCCTGCGGATCATGTGCCATACTTGCTCTGTGGTGTTCTTAAGTCTATTGAGCAGTTGTGTGTTCAAGCGATCTGTTTTGACCTGGAGCGATTCTGACCTGTGGAGTCGGAACAATTAAATCGCCGTCCATGTGCAGGGAGATGGTTTGGCGACCCAGGAGAGAGTTTTTTCTTTCTTGAGACCATGAGCAGCTCCAATTCTGCGGCGAGGATTCTAGGCAACACTGCTGTGCATATTGAATGACTATGTCAGCCGCCTGCTGTAGATTGTTCTCCATGTCCCCTACTGATCCAATTAATGGTCCATATGGTAATATCGTCCGCATATAATCCATGGCGTATGCCTGGTATGGTAGCCAGCAGCGGAGGGAGACCAATCAGGGCTATGTTAAATAGCAAGGGGGACAGAACGGCACCCTGGGGTGTGCCCTTGTTGCCGAGGGAAACGGGATCTGATTTCAGGTCACCCACCTTGAGAATAGCTTTTCGGCCTTCGAGGAAGTCTCGAACGTAGGTGTAGGTACGTTGCCCGCAGTTTAGGCCGTTTAGCTGTTTGAGTATGGCTGTGTGGCTGACATTATCGAATGCCATTTTTAAATCTAGGGCTAGTATGGCTTTTGGGTGGTCCCGAGAGGCTATAAGCATCACCTCTTCCTAGAGTTAAAGAAGTATGTCCTGGGTACAGAGGTGACTGCGAAATTCACACATGGTATCAGGAAACATGTTGTGCTGTTCCAGATAGTTCTGTAGCCTTTTGTGAATGATGTGTTCCAATAGCTTCTACAAATACGAGGTTAGGCCGATGGGCGTTGATTTTCTGTGCTCGGTGGTCTTCCAGGCTTTGGACTAAGGCGCACTTCTGCCATCTTCCATTCTTCTGGGAGTCGACCTGACCTCCACACCGTGTTGAGATGGCACGTGAGGTGAATATTAGACTAGTTATCTAAGTTAGCCAGCAGCCTATTGGTTATGCCGTCCCCTCCTGGAGCCGTGTTGCACCTGATGATCTGAAGAGCTGCTTTGAATTCGTGGATTTAAATGTCCTCATCCAGTTTAACATTGAGCTGCCCTGAATATGGAGGTAGTGGTGTTTTGGGATCGACCGGAAGGTATTTATCCTGGAGAGACTTCATGAGGTGAGCGGAATCCTCTTGGTGGTGTGAATCACCTTTCGCATGATGTGATTGGAGTCTATTTTGCATTCTGAAGGGTCGTATAAATATCGGAGCAGTCTCCAGGTTTTTGATGTAGTTAGTGTTCCCTGTAGACTGTCACAAAGAAATAACCAACTTTCTTTGCGTAAGTGAGCATCATAGCGGGCTGTTTCCTCCGCCAGCAGAGCTATCCTTTTTTTCAGGCGACGATTAGGGCGCTGGTGTTTCCACCGTTTGATTATGCTCTTTCTTGCTTCCCATAAGTGGAGAAGGTGTGGATCTACACAGGGTAGAGCCGTCGTGGTAAGCTTAATATTGTCTGTAACGCGATTCATGTCTTCGCGAATTTTGGCCGTCCACTCCTTTAGCGTGAGGGGCTGGGTGGCTGCACCATCAAGTCTGGCTTGCTCCCTTTGTTTGCGAAATTTCAGCCAGTCCGTTAACTTTGGCTGCACCTAGCGCGGCAGCGTATATATTTCCATGTATTGTGGTGGCAAGGACGAAGTGGTCGGCTTCCCAGGGTTTCCCACGTGTGAGACCACATAGCCTTGACGTTCCCTGTGGTAATCGTGCGATCCTGGGACGTGTCTTTGGAGACACTATTGCCCAAACGCATGGGAGCATGCGGGTCGGATAGAAGAATACAAGTTTTCTTCTTAGGAGGAGGGAGGCAAGGTCGGTTCCTATTTTTTTGGTGTAGCTGTAGCCCTATAAGGGGTTGTGCAGCGTTAAAATCTCCCATGATAACCAGTGGTTAGACGTTGCAATGCGCGTTGCTTGTTTGATTACATGAGAAAGGTTACTTTCTTGGACTCTGGGGTGACAATAATTGTTTAACACGTATAAGATCTCTACCACTTTAGCCTTACTCGGTATGATTTCAGTGAGTATTCCTATCTTCTCGGATTGCTGGAGTGGATGATGTATAGCTGTGAGTCGTTTGCATATTAGCGTGGAGAGAGAGCTCCTGGGTCCATCTTCATAGGTGACGAAGCCAGGAAGTTTCGTATGGGCGTTGTTTCCTGAAGTGTAATGATATCGGGTGAATCCTCAGTGGTGGCAATGTACTGAGCTTGTGAGCTTGACTTGTTCTTGTAGCCCCTACAGTTCCATTGCCATATGGTAAGCTTTGATTCCTTCTGAGAATAGCGCCTATTCTTGGGAGGAGCCATCTGGCGAGGTGGCGCCGTCCTGTCAGGGCTGATGGCCTGCTGCAAGGCTTGAGCTCTCGGCGAGAGTGACTAGCAGTAACTGCATGCCCCTGTACTTCTAATTTATCTAACCACGGCGTGATTTGTTTTTATATGACCATATCAGTCCACGTGGCATAGTAAAGACAATAGGAGTAATATACACATTCATGTCTGTCCACATAAAGTACTTCTTACAGCAACTAAATTTCAGCATTATTTGTCTTTTCTTTACAGGACCCAGATACTGCATAGGCGCACCCGACTCTGCTGTACACGGAGAACAGCCCACTAGGGTCTGCCTCAATGAAGGTGGTGTGCGAACATGTATCCATTGACGTGAAATCTGCAATGCAGAGCTTTACAGTTTTGGAGGAACTGATGGGTGTAGCAAAGAGCGCATGCTTGAGCACCCTAATGACTGCGGCAAAAGGTAGTCGATACCTTTAGAGCTCGTGCAGGGGCAGCCAGGGAATAAATACATTGTCCAGTACCAGCAAAGCATGTAGTGGGGGTTGCAACATATTGCCTTTGAGTACATTTCTGTGTTTTAAAATGAACAAAATATTCCCAGAAAATTTATAACAATCATCAATTACGATTTCTTAACCCCCGTTTTTAATGTTCATTTGCCCTTGGGGTATGTGTGGTCAAAGTGGCAGTTTTATTAAGCCAAACCAAGCTGATGCATTAAATATGAATGTGTTCAAGAGGAAAATTTTAATAATCAATAACACTCTCCCGAACTCTATTATGTGTATTTTAATGTCCTGCTTTCGATGAGTGAGTTTTATTGTTCTAGAATTTTTTTCACTTCAGTTGTTTTAATTTGACATTTTCAAATATTTGTTATATTGTGGTTTTAAGAACATTTGTGTATATATATTCACCTATCATTTTGTGAAGTTGTTGATACAGTAGCTGATGGCTGATCATGGTTTGTCGAGGTTGAGTTTTAGAATATGTAAGCTCAAGTGTTGCTGGTCCCGCTGAAGGTTACAATTTTTTTTATATTTGAGGCACAAATGTTGTATAAGGTTATAATTTTGAATCTTGTACTTCCCACGTTTTTCTAGACGTGTGTATGTTGTCTAAGACAAAACTGGTGATTTTATATCTGGTCAACATTTTTTCTATAAATATGGTTTTAAAAAAATCTTTTTGTTTTCATACTCAATTATCATTTTGTTATGTTCTTGAGCCAGCCGCCTGATGGCGTATCGCTGTTGTAGGGTGGTGTTTGTATATGTGAGCTGAAGTGTTGCTTGTCCCATTGAATGTTACAAGTTTTTGTTTCTTGAGACAAAATGTGGTCTAATGTGACAATATTTAAACTTGTATTTTTCACGTTTCTTCTAGTCGTGTATATGTTGTCTCAGACAAAAACTCTATGATTTCATTGGGTATAAAATTTTTTTCTAGTGATTGAGCTGATTGCATATTTTGAAACAGTTTTAGGCTTTATTTCAATAAATAGTTGTCCTTGGTACTTTGCATTGATGTTTCTCTCATGCATGCATGACTGACCTTATAGGGTCATAGTAGTATATATATGGTGCAGCCTGCTCATCGTCGACGGCGGCGGCTGTGAACAAGATGGCGACACTGCATGGCAGGTGCAGTTAGGTGGCGGCTGGTGACCACTACCCCTCACAGTGCCAGTGCACGAAAGCGGAGTGCTTTGCGTGAGCGCATAACCTGGCACATTGCTCGGGGCGTGCCGAGGGGGGATGGCGAACGGACGGAAGCAGCAGCCGGGCCTCAGCCCACTGCCAAGGGAGTTAGCGCAAGGGCGTTGCGGCCACAGCTTCGGGTGCAACGGTTTGTTCTCCCCGTCGGACGAAACCTGCAGATTTTTTACATGTGGCACACGGACATGCTTCAGTCATCTGTGGCACCGTATATGCTCACTGTCGAAGGAGGCGGGCGTCCCATATGCATGGAGCTAAGCATGGGGCCAGTGTGTTGGTCATGGCCGTAATGCCTTCAAACGCACCTTCCCTGGCGTGTCCGTCTAGGCGTCGGGCGTCATGCTGCGCAGGTACTCTGGACAGCTCGCACAAGTCGATGGATCAAGCCTAGGTCAGCGTTCGCCTTGGCGACAGGGAGGCCACTCTGCCCCTGTACTTGACCAAGAGGTCGTCACCTACGCTGCTTTCCGGAACTGGATCCAGGCGTTGGTCCAGCGGCTGCCAGAGTACCAGGTAGCAGTTCATGCGGTAAAAAAGGATCTCGAGCCTCCTGACCAATTCAAGGCCCTGTTTCAGCCCGCCGGTGGGTCACGTTCACCGGTATGGCAGCTAGCATTTACGTCCCAGAGGGAGACCTATCCTGGTTTTTGAAGCCGCGCTCACTGCCGCTCGCCCTGAAGGACGGGGTCACCCAGGAGCTGCAACGTCTGCAGCGAGACGACTTCCTGGTGCCCGTCACATCGTGGGAGTGGGCCGCTGCCATCGTGCCAGTCCTGAAGCAAGACGGCAGGGTAAGAATCTCCGGAGGCTTCAACCCCATCGCTACGGTCGAGAAGTACCTGTTGCCACGTATTGAAGATCTCTGGTCAGCACTGTCTGGGAGACAGAAGTTCTCCAAGCTCGACCTCAGAAATGCGTACCAGCTACTCGTGCTCCAGGAGTCGTTCCAGAAGTATGTCACCATATCGACAACGCTCGGACTCTTCCAGTACACGCGCCTATCGTTCGCCGTAGCCTGAGCACCTGTCATTTTCAAGAGGGAGATGGCAAACCTGTTCAGGGAATGGACACGTGGTGGTGTACTTCGACGACATCCTGGTGACTGGTACAGAAGATGAGGACCACCTGCAGAACCTACACAATGCCCTGGCACAATTTCAGGATGCCGGGCTGAAGCTTAAGCTAGAGAAGTGCAATTGCCTGGCCCCAAGCGTTGAGTGTCTGGGGCCGCGTCATTTCCCAGGCAGGCCAGGCGGAGTGAGACACCAGGGAGACGGCGGATCACTACTGGCCGGGGTGGCAGGTGTAGCTTTGTGTTTATGTTGGGCGGTGAGGGGCGTGAGGGGTCAGGGGGAGGGGTGTGACAAGTGTGTGGTGGCCCCCGACCGAAAACTTTGTTAGCAGCTTAGTTCAGAAGCCCCACCAGGCAAAGTGAGAACATTGTGCAACGGCTGCCGAATAAACACCGACGAGCATGGCTGCTCTCGGTCAGTCAGCGTCACCACCACCCGCGGCAGGTCGTCACTCGGCTGAGGGTACCCGACCCTCCCAGGTTCACGATTGCGGGGCCAAATAGTGACAGCATTTTTATACCCTTTTGACTCCGAAGAGATTCTGCTTGCTCGAGCCGCAAATAGTCGACTGGAATTTTGCTTTGCATATTTCTAGTCTCGTTACTGTGCTGCAGAGTCCTGCATGCTCTTTCTCAGGGGTCACGGACTTCCTTCCAGGAAGTCAGGGTGGCATCGCTGGAATAATGTAGCCAAAGAAAGTTAGGCGGGCTCTCTCTAGCCAAACGGAGAGTCTGTGTGACTGTTTTACTAGTCGCAAAGTAGTCATGAGGACTCGCTTCGTTTGAAAATTAGCAGTCGTGGTGACTTGTCTTACAGAGTCCTGCATAACCTTTTTGACTCGGTCTAACAGACCACAAGACTCTTTCCCAAACAGAGTCAGGACGCCTCCTATGGCTGTGGTCACAACGTAGTCGAGCGGTCTCGTTTTGGTTACTATTTCGGAGTAACAGTGACAAATCTTCATAAGTCCTGCAAACTCACTTTTGACTCCTCGTCATGACTCCCTCCCTAAGAGTCCCAATGCTCTTTTTGAAAGATAGTGTGCTGACCCTTCCCATAAGAGTCCAAAGGTACTCAATTCAGTACAAGCCATGACTCTGTACATGAGTCACTACTGACTGCCTTTTTAATAGAGTGTTGCTATATACCATCTTTTTGAAATTAGATGACTTTCCCATCAATCACGGCTCGCCCCATATGTGCTACCACTATTTAACAATAACCAGGCTTTTTCACACAGACCTCAAGACACCCCCCCGACGAAAAGTTTGTAAAACACCCGAAGAAGACTGTAGTCAACACAGCGGCAGCAAGCTGGACATAGTAAAACTAAACCTGAAACGATAAAAAATTGACGCTGACAACAGATAAGTCTAGTTGTCTTAGCTAGCTACTGGCGAAGTCATATTGATGCAAAACAATCCCGCATGATTATTATCACGAAATCACCAAAACCATGACCAAGCAGGCGGGGAGATGGGCTATCACAAATTCCCACCCTCATTATTTACAAACCACGTGACACCTCAATATGCAATTTCTAGAGATTTTCAGATAAACCATTCCAACTCAAAATACCACTTGTAAGCAGATGTTTTCTTGTCTTCTGTACACCGTTTTTCTATGTCTGCAGACGTTCTTTCTTTAGTATCGCCCCTTTCTTAAAACCCCTTATAAAACGTGGCACTCGACTCCAGCCGTTTTAGTTTTATTTACCTCATTTTGATTCAGCTCCTGACTACGATTTTAAGTACTTCCCATTCTATCTCTCCTAATGAATATTTCACTTTCGTTGCCAAGGTTTGCCTTCAGCCTTAAACAAACCATAATAATCATCGCCTTCATCTCGGACATGCGCTTTTTCAGAAGGACTTTACGATTGGCCCACTCAACCACCTGTAAAGCCTGAGTATGTTATTATATTCGTTTCACCAAAGTTAAGTAAAACATCAGTTCAATAACACAACCATTTATTGTGAACTTGTAATGTAATACTTCGCGGCTATAAACTTGTTTTTGTACCTTCCGCATTGAAAAAACCACAGAATTTGGAGGGTTGGAATGCCGGTGAAATTCATGTCTTCAATAATCCTTTCGTACAAACAGGCACAGAATAAACACCAACAAAAGAGTTCTATAAATGTCGACGAAATAAAATGGTCATTTGCCACACTAGCCACCTTCATTTATATTCTGTGTATCGCCCTCATGCACCATTGATTTTTTCGCTGGGTAATGTTTCAATACGTGCAACCCGAGTTCTTGTTTCTAGTTCGAATCACCAGCGTTTTTGCGCTCATCCGCAATCTGTTAAACACGCTCTTCAATGAAGCGTGTCATCGACAGCGCTAGTTCTCTTTTTTGTTTATCTGTTTATAAACACTGCTACGTGGACTCCAAAATACGGGCAACTGCTTTTGCAAATGTGGGACCCCACCGTACCTGTTACTACAAAGCGAAGAATACTCCTCCCGCAAACAACGAATTATGTGGACTCGGTTATGTTGACATATGTCACACAGCCGTTTTAGTCTTTTTAATCGCCTCCTGACAAACAACAAAGAATGCAATGAAGCGTCGTAAAAATGAAACCTCCAGAATGAAGTTTGGTGTTTTTGTCCTGTTCTAATGGGCTTCAGGAGCGTAGATCTAGCGGGAAACAATTTTGCAAACCTACTGGCTTGCTCGGTTTTCAATAAAAGGCTAGTGATATTAATCACACACTTTGTACAGCAAAAGCGTCTCTATGTTCGCCTTCATTTCCTTCCTGTCCGTCGGAAATAGCTCTTAGCACACCTTCCGAACGCTCATCAGCAATATTTATTCCAGAAAACCTATCTCTGCAACAGGTTTCTTTTCGCTAACTCACAAGGTTCCTCAACCACTTTTCGCCCAGCATGCAGTTGACTGTCTTTTGTTTACTACTCCCAATGTGCAAAGACAGCGCATTGGCATCAAAGTTTGCACTAACTTTGATGTCCCTTTTTAATAACGACGGAAACACAAACTTTGCGTTACTGGGGGCACGGCCATCAAAAATTTAGGGACAGAATAGCCTAACATACCTCCGATTTTAAATGCTTTAATCTCGAAATGTCCTTGTATTGTGTTGCTCTTTTATCCCTCGAGTTTTCGTAGTGCTAAATATTTACGTTTGTATAAACATAACGCAGCCATGGTTTTAAGTTGAAACATGCCAAGATGTTCCCACTTTTTTGCAAGCCCAGCAACTGTTTCAGCCGTCTGACCACAATACTATGGATAGCTATCTGCGTTTTGTTCAAGCAAGTCCCTATCGTGAAACACTTTTTTCTGCGCCTTTGCCGAATCGGTTGGACATTCTGCATCGTACTGCAACATTTTCATAATGATTTCACTATGACAGTGCACTCAGCAACGTCCTTTGCCATGCAAAAATTCTGGCTAACGCCACAGTACTGCTAGAGTGCCACTGCGGCGTGTCCATTAGGGCAAAAAAAAATTTCCCAGACAGTCTGATGTTATTATTAGTAAAAATAATTCTTATTGACAAAAGTAGGAAATAGAAAGTAGCGTCCTTTTTTTTCTGAAAAACATGCGGTAAATCTCACGTTACATTCTTTTTAAAAGAAATATTTCATAGTGCCCTTGCTCCTCTTTTGGAAGCCGTGCTGCAGCAGCCGCTGTTGCTTTTGTGCTGGACTGACTGAAGTAATAATAAAAGCCGATGGTTGCCCCATAATTGACCCAGAGACTCCTCTACAGCATCTGCAGATCGCCATGTCAATGTTGTTTGTACGCCACCCACATATGAACAGCAGCTTGTCATTTGCTTACGACCAAAAACACGATCGAAAACCACGCCCTACACCGAAATGTGCCTATTTGAGAACAGGAAATGGCAGTAGAAAGATATTCCGGTATCAAAATACACGAAGCTTCGGTTCCTACTAGAATACCATAGTAGAGGAAAATGGGAAAAATAAAAGAAGCCAAATCAAGAGTGAGATGGTTTAGCTAGAGTAACGTTCATCCTGCAATTAATTCAATAGAACGACAGGTGAAGTAAACGACGCTGCTGACTACAGTGAGTTGTCTAACAAGGTCTATCCCACACTAACCACCACACAACACTGCTGAAACAAAAACAATAAAAGAGATATAAAGGCATGAAAGATCAGCAGGGGAAGTCACCAATGTAAGTGTTCTTCCGAAATGTACCTTCGCTCAGTGTATACAGAAACTCGAACATCGAAACAAACCGAACAGACCGGGATAAAATGACCGGAAGCTGAAAGCGTAAAACCCAAAAAATGAAGAAATAGCTAGACAGAGAGTCAGTTCCTCTTCCGCAAACAGAAAGCAGATACAGATTCAAAGGGTGCAGAATATGGGTAGTTAGGAGTGCTTCCCCCTTGTCTCCTTGTCGTCCAATTTGTATACGTACACCACTACGCATGAACACAAAGCACCTACAGTCATCCACTACCGCCAACTGCTGCAGAGGTTTACAACACCCACACCTGTTATTCATAGGACAGTCATGCATTGACCTGTGACTTCGGCATCTTCTGCAATCGGTGTTAAGGGTTTTTCTATTGGGATGATCCAGTAACTAGTAGCTCAGCCACAAAGAAACTCTACCGGCACTGCGTTACAGGTGTTTTAGAATGAATCCTTCCCAATCCCGGAAATAGTTCTCCGTGGGGATTCTTCTTTCAGACTTCAGGCACCATTGGAAGTGCTAGATAAGGCGCCCTACCGCGACCAACATGCGTGTGATTTTGAGGAGATATACTAGTGCGCTTGGTGAAGACCACAAAGTGTGCCTTCAGTTACAATCACGTCATTTTCGTATAGTGGGCAACGTCGTCTCAGATGCAGCCGCTAGATGAGCTCAACACGTACACTACACTATTGGAATTCCACTTTCGAACTCCAGTAGTGAGATTCGATGTATGCTAGAAAACGTTATGCGCCACTCCATAAAATATTCCCCAATTAAGTTTTCCAACATCTTTAGCGTCTTCCGAAAGCATCGAATCGTGCTACACCGACTGCGACTCCATGTTTTAATAACAAAGCCAAGTTAAGGGAGGCTGGGTACCACCCAGCTGTGCGCAGGAACGTAAACGTCTGACGAAATTACGGAAACCTTAACCAGTTACCAGTGTTATGCTAGTCAAATGGCACAGCATCAAGGAACTTGTGCGACTCCAACGTGAAAGTGATTTACAACTTTTCCACGTTCTCCGACCCTGGCACACTCATGGCGACGCAGGGCTAAGGGAAAAATCTGTGGTTACTGTACATCTGGAATCAAGATCTGGAAGGGGCTTGTGGCCGTCCAAATATATACAAAATAAATATGTGTACTTCTCCTCATTATGTGAAGTTACATCATGTTTTCTGTAGCGATAAAAAATTCACATACCATCACTTATATCACCCTAGGCTTTCCGTTTATATGTCGATATGTTTAATTGTTGCAAAGACATTTATTAGTGCGGTTTTCTTTTTTTTACTTTTTGCTTGTTCATAACGCTGTCTTCACTCCCTACTGGCGTACCAATCACTCGTTATAATAGCGCTTACATTTTCAGCTTTCAATAAAGTTATTTGTCCGCTCCCTCTACCAAACAAAGCACTGCAGTTTTTGTCTTACACCATGAAATACATCACAAGCATTTCAAGCACTGCAGTGGAATAAAACTCATCTCTGTGGTACTGCAAGCAGCAGCTACAATTCAAAGAAACACCAGATTCCGCCAAATTAAATTAGAAAGATGCAGTGTAAACTACCCTAAACTTATATGCGAGAAGAAAATTAGACCTGAGCCCAATGCGAAATAAAAAGCCACGTTTTTATTATTCTGTGGATAGAGGCGCAATGATAAACGTGAAAAAAAATTCAATTTTCAGGCAGTTCTATAGAAAATGAGATGATCGCGTAACTGTTAAAAAGGACAACATAATACAGTGCACCATAAATCTGAAAGAACACATATACAATATTCTTTATTCGAAGCATTCCTACTAAGAAGTACTTACGAAGCACTGTCATCCGCAGTCTACCCTCTCCTTTATTGAAGCAAGAAAACTTCTGGGACCTTTGATGCAGAATCACCTGAAGGTCTTCAGATAACCATCTGATCGCCGTTTCTAAATTTATGCTGTCCCATGCAAAAAACAGAAGCGCCACTGCAACTCTACCAAAGAAAATCACTGTTCGCCCCGACGAAGCCACCTTATTTTAATTCTATATCAATGATTGAAAAAGCTACACAAGAGAGGAAACAAAAACCACGCTGACGATTGCGCGGTCATGCCTTTCACGAAGAGGACGAGAAGAAGTTTGGCCTCGCAAAGCATGCGGAAAACTTTTGTTAACGTCCACAACAAATTCACAACGTTCCCAATACTCACGCGACCAAATATCACGCCAATTCCAAAAATATGGAGAATTTATGCAAACGGTCGTGACCAAAACAAGAAAGACCGCTATAAGCGAGCTATATTAATACGTTAAAATAAGCAGAAGAACGATTGGAAAACTGCAAAAAATTGTGTGAACGGTAGCGCCGAAAAAGTACGAAAGCTGTAGGCCGCGTATATGAATGCGTTAGGAATAAGGACGAATGCTTCAATAAACTTTTCAAAGAACAAGACCTAGGCCTGGTACAACTTATTACCTTGGACATACTTTGAACAAAATAAGGGATGCTGGCCAAAGTAGTAAAGAGGCGGAGAAACGCAACAGAACGAGACAGCAAAATAAACTAATGGAACACGGGAAAGTGGCTACGCAGTGGATGTTGGGAAGCAAAATGAAAACAATTTCCTGCTTTTCAGTAAAGGAGCACTGAGATAATGAAAAGCCTGCACACTACTCAGGAATATACTCACCATGCCAACAAAGGAAGAGAGAACAGTGAGAACTTAAGCTCAGAGCTATCCTTTACATCTCTTTTCGGGTCTTGGGTGTCAGCGGCCTAATCTTCTTAACATTGCAATACATGTATTCAAAGCCTAAAGAATTACAAAATTGCACATGTTACTCATCATTTAACCTGCACAGAATCTACACGCAAGGACGCCCAGGTGAGTCCACTTTATTTCACATGGTGATGATATCCAGATAAAGCCCAGTCTTTTCGCTGCGCACGTTAAGGTTTGGGGTAACATCTTTGCATTGCAATAGCAGCGAAAAAAAAGTTTTTAGAAGCCGAATCCTGATATAGATGTGTGCGAATCAGAAGAAAGAAAAAAACAACTATAAATACATAAAGTGGTGTTGAAAGGCCTCTTTAGCGCACAAACCAATCCACCCCGGTCGTCGGAATAGCTAGTGAACGTCATCATTATCAGCTGTAACCTTTGGAAATGCCGCGGAATACTAAAGGTTTTGTTGCAAACTTTGCCGCTAGTCTTCGAGCTCTGCCATCGTCTTTTTGGACACCGCAACTCTAACGTACGCAGTTTATCGATTCTCTCCTGCGCGCAGGGAAGCCAGATCGGGCCTTTAGAACACTTTTGTCACACACACTTTTGGTGAAGTCAAGCGCCCTCTTCTAGTCTCAGCGAGCTACTGCGGCCGTGAGGTATTAGCGGTTTTACTCCACGCCAACACGCTTTTTTGGTCTCCATACTTCGCTTTTTAATGTATTACCCAGTTACCCATTTCGAGACATAGGCCGATCTTGTCAAAGTCCGTCTACACGTTGTTTGAGTAATCGTCCTGGTTAGCGCTTCGCACTATCCATGAAAGCGGCTGACCGGCGGCATTTTTCTTTTCACAAGCGCTGCCCAGAATTACCGCAACATTAGGTAGGCCCCCCACAGGTGGGAAAAATATGTGTGGGGGGCGGTTTTAGAATGCATTTCCCACCACGTAAAGAAGAAAGAAGACACGTACGATCCTCCCCGTGCGCTGAGCGAGAACTTCGTGCCAGCGAATTCATGATAAATGGGCTGCTTCACTAAAAACCTTCTTTTTTACAGCGATGCTTTGAAACAAGCAGGGAAGCGTGCATCCAAAGTTAGCAAAGTAGAGCACCGGCGGATGTATAGCCTAGACGGTACGCACCTCGTGGCTGTACGCTGAATTGATAGGCGTCAGGCACATATTAGAGCAGCGGAAAGATAGGGTGTTTTTCGGGAGTCTACCAAGCAGTGCAGTCACCGGTAACAAAAGCAGCGAAAGGAACGCGCTGCTTGTCATCCCTACCGCAGTTAGCCAGGGAAAATGTAATTACTGCGCATCGGGCCCTCAGAGTCCTACTAACATAAATGCATCTGTGTTTGTAGAGGACAATTGCTGCCGAGACAAACCAAAAACAGCGTGCAAAATTTGGTACGTGTAACTCTGACCTATGGTTACCTGCATGAGTGTGCTTGAAGCATCAGGCTTCTTGAAGCACCGGTCTCGGCTGTACTTTACTAAAGCTTCGAGGCGTTCTGACAAGCCTTGGATGTTGTTCTTGTTTCCGTCACGTGGTGACCGTCTATGTTGTTCATTAGTTCGCGCTCTTTTTGGCATATTTGTGCGTCATTCTTCTTCCCGCGGGCGGTCAATGCGTAATATATGACAGCCAAAACCAGAATATACTTGAAGCCTTTAGAGGGATATAAAGAAACCATGACAATATTTGAGGGACTAAGCAACAATAATAGAAAGCTGAACAATAATCTTAGAAAGCTGTACAACAGTAATAGGAAGCAGTGTGGCAATATTAAATGCCGTAAAGCAAGAGTTTGTGAAAACTGAAGAAATACTTTTTGTGCGGTCCTTGAGAGTTACTTATCCGTTGCCCCAATATATACGAATCATCAGTTTTAAGAAAACCGTAAGTAAGTGTTTACCAGTTTTGGTACACAGGATGTGCAAATTTCCGGATCCATGTAATTTTGTTTATTACAATTTCGGCCTTTTACTTCTATATACAGCACAGCCACTCTCTTCTATATTTGGGCAAAGGGGGCTAAGAACAACCTGAGCGGTGCCGATTGACTGTAATAATGCTTGCGGTTAAAACCGAAAAGATTGAGAATTTGCAAGCAAATTAAAGGGTGACAGAACATAACGTCCATATCACCAAGATGGAATAAAATGGGACATGAGGCGCACATTTTCCCGAAAACAACAAAATTGAGACACAACAAAAATACCGCTGGTTGGATTGCGCTGGTGATAACGCAAGACGGACTAATAAGGCCACATACACGTCACGTAAAGACTGTGACCGACAACTGTTTATTAGCATTAGCATTTAGGAAATTACATATTCCAAAAAACTATATTCAACTAACTAGCAGGCCACCAAGCATTACTTATGCAAAAGAGAAGTACACTGAGCAGAGGAAGTAACGCATTCTAATCAACAAATAACTCATGCCTCTAGTTCATAGAGCAGTTCACTGGGTTACTGTACTCATGTAGTGTATTGTAATATGAAACAAATGTCCCTCATAGGTGAGAAATCTCGAAATAGTAAGTCACGTAACGTGCAAATTGTAATATAAATTGTTCAGGCGCCACTTATATATTTTTGTTGCAGTAAGAATTCCGAACGATCATTGCTCAACTTCTGTGCAAGAGCCGTAGATACAAAATTTTTTTTTTCTCTGGGTCCGATTTCCTTGCACAAACCAGCCTCGTCCGAACTTCCAGCTCAAACCTGGCTCAACCTCTCCACCAGCGGTTACATTCGAACTCGATTAGGCCCCGTTTTGTTGTGACTTCTATAAGCCGCCAACGTCTCGCCTTCAGAGTCCTTGTCAAGTAATGTACGAGGGCGCTTGCCTGTTTACAAAGGAAGGAGCTCCGGGACCTCCCTGGCCATAAGGTAACGACAGGGAATTAAAACCTTCATGTGCTTTATACTTTGTTTCAATAAAATTTTCCCCCTCCCCACCACTAACATGATCTTACTTCAAAATGTTAACGAACCGAAAGGTAGTTTCGTTTCTTTGTGTTAGTATGTTTTGGAAAACCGGAAAACTACTCAAAATGTTTTCTAATACACTTTGTTGAACTGTCAAATCTGTTTGCGTCTCAGTCTTTCTTTGGATTCTACAAATTGTTTAGGGCATGATAGGTCAATCTTACAAGGCGAGCAAAAAAGGACTGAAGAACTCCATGTGGAAGCACCACAAAGCAGGAGATAATGACACTCCTCTCTCTAACCCGCACGGTTGAAGTCGACGTCATTTACCACCAATTGCTCCCCATTTACCTAATTATATCATTTACTCAGCCACATTTGAAGAATTTCATAATGCGAGCCACATTCGCCTCGTTATGTTATTCGGTTTTACACGCCCAACAGCGCACGTGCTTCTAGTGTCAGGTGTTAGTGCGCGGAACAAACTCCTGTCACAGCAAAATAGCCTCACCGAAGGGTGATGAATACGACTTGCCACTGAAAACTGTAAGATTCAGTTGTTAACTTGTATCAATTGTGAAGGGCCTCACCCGCATATTCACACACATGTGAGAGTTCAGAATAGAAGTACATAAAAACTAAAATTATTTTTTTTTAAATAATGGTAGTCAGTGATGACACGAAACTTGTTGGTGGTGATAAATGAGGTCGCACTTTGTATGGCCTGAATGGCGCCGAGGATTCCGAAAAGTTCGGCTTCATCAGTGAGACCGTATGTGTTTGTTATATTGCGAGAGCCATTAAGCTGGGGGATGTCAGGGCAGGTCCAGGCCACCGCTGCCGTTGTTCCGTTTATGGATGCGTCGGTAAAAATGCCTATTTCATCGGAAGCTTTGTCGTTGGCGAGAGTGCGGACATATTGTTCCCATGTCGCTCTACGGGAACTAAACAGGTCCTTCTTGCCCAATTCTACGGCCACCAACATTCTTTACAAAATTCGCGACCTCACTCACGAAGGGTTCAAGATACGCGTGGTCTGGACTTCTGCTCACACATATGGAGCGGACGGAAACCATTCGGCGCATAATGCTGCCCGGGAGTGTTTACGCAATCCTCCCATGGTTCCCGTGTCCATCCAAGAAAGACCTGAGCCCCAACAGGCATGCGAAATGGACTGGCAGCAAAAATACCGTCGAATTAAGAATCTCAGCCGGCAACGGCTTGCCGACGACTCACCACCTGGTTTTCTTGCTCCTCTGCAGTCCCTGCCAAGAACAGGAGAAATTTTTGCTAGTAAAGTCTACGCTGACTCGGCCTACACTCCGGACGTCATTTCCAAATGGACAACGCATAGGTACCTTGCTAGTCCTCGGTGCCCCTACTGTGGCAGCAACAATACACGGAACCTTTTCCACCTCATCTGGGCTTGTTGAGCTTACTCGACTGACCGCGACCAGTTCCTTACAACGCAAGTACGCCCGACGACTTCTGAAGAACATGTCCTACATCGTCAGAAAAACCCCCAAATTTTACATAAAATTACAGAATTCGGTCTCAAAACAGGTCTCTATAAAGTAGTATGATGGCGGATCGTTCACCCACTCTCTAGATGTACTCCCAAACACACCCCTTGTGGTTCCTGAACGGTTCCTTTTGGATACCCCAATCCTGGTCGTATTAGAGTGTCCTCGTCACAACTTCACCTGTGCATATCGTGCTAAGTGAACGCTCACAGTGCAGTGAGACTTTATATGAACAATTTTACCCTACCCTTTTCCCCATGTCCACAACAGGGCCTATTGGCCTCCTCCTATAATAAAGTCATCCATTCCATTCCATTAAATATGGTTGATCATTTTTTCATTGAAATCGTCAAACGCAAATGTGAATGGCCTTCAGAGGACCATTTGAGTGTTTTTGTGCAGCGATTCAACTGGCACTCACTATTTATATTATGTCGGTATGGCAATGGAAGACGAATCTACGTTAGAGACTGGATTGCACGCCCCGGGAGCATTCCGTAAATCCGACTGAAACCACAGCCGCTTGAATTACGCGCGAATGAAGCCTAATGGGTTGTCAGCAAATAGATTATAAAAAACATGATTCACTGCAGCGAAAGTAGAACCACAGCGGTCATAGCTCTTCGCCCGGGATATGAAGCGGCGTCTGTATAGACTGTGGCAGAGTTTCGGCCGTATTGATTAAGAATAGCTTTCGCTCTTGCTTCCCTACGAGCCTCGTGGTGTTTCGGATGCATGTTGCGTGGCTGTGGGGCCACATCAATGAACTTGCGAACCTCATCGGGAAGCTGAGTCACATCCGCCTGCGGGTGTTGCAGAGGAGAGCACAGGTGTAGTTGAGATAGAATGGCTCTACCGGTAGGGGTAGAGCTCAGGCGTAAGAGTTGGCTCAAATTCTGTGCTTCCAATAATTCATCTAAGGTATTGCGGACTCCCAACCACAACAGTTTTTGCGTTGAGGTGGTAACAGGCAGTACTAATGCTAGTTTGTACGCCTTGCGTATCAGGGCTTCCACCTTGTTCTTTTTCAGATCTTGGAGAGTATGGCATAGGGGAGGGAGTAAGCGACCCTAGACACGACGAAGGCTTGAACCAGCCTGAGTACATCCTCCTCTCGCATACCCCTCGTCTTGGTACTAATCCTGCGGATCATGTGCGATACTTGCTCTGTGGTGTTCTTAAGTCTATTGAGCAGTTGGGTGTTCGAGCGATCCGCTTGGAACTGGAGCGATTCTGACCTGTGGAGTCGGAACAATTACATGGCCGTCCATGTGCAGGGAGAGGGAGGGTGGTGACCAGGAGAGAGTTTCTTCTTTTATGACGATGAGCAACTCCGATATCTGCGGCGAGGATTCTAGGCCACACTGCCGTGCATATTGGATGACTATGTCGCCGATGCTGTAGTAGATTGTTCTCCATGTCCCCTACTGATCCATGAATGGTCCATATGGTAATATCGTCCGCATATAATCCATGGCGTATACCTGGTACTGTAGCCAGCAGCGGAGGGAGACCAATCAGTGCTATGTTATATAGCAAGGGGGACAGAACGGCACCCTGGGGTGTGCCCTTGTTGCCGAGGGAAGAGGGAAACGGGATCTGATTTCGGTCATACCCACCTTGAGAATAGCTTTTCGGCCTTCGAGGAAGTCTCGAACGTAGGTGTAGGTACGTTGCCCGCAGTTTAGGCCGTTTAGCTGTTTGAGTATGGCTGTGTGGCTGACATTATCGAATGCCCCTTTTAAATCTAGGGCTAGTATGTCTTTTGGGTGG
>JABSTR010001541.1:0-38171 GCA_013339765.2 Haemaphysalis longicornis | reverse complement strand
AAAAGTTTCTAGCATCCCCAGGAGCAGGCCTATTCAACAAAAACTGCTAGCATACCATACATGATAAAGCAGCGCAGACTAAACAGGATGAGAGAGGAGTACACAACACAAGCACTACTAACAACTGAAGTTTTATAGAAAAGAAGGAAAACATATAAAGAGTTGAGCCTGCGTACAAACCACAGCACTGGCGTAGACTACGCTTAAAAAACACTCTCCACAATCCAGAAAACTGAACCTCAAGTACGGTTGAGATAAGCAACTTCCGTATCCATCAGTGACACCAAGATCGAGCTAATGCACGGATCAGAATTCTTTTTATCAAGAACGGTACCGAAATTTGTCTTCTCCGCATGTCATTGTGTGCAAGCAAAACACTTCTATTAACGATACAAGTGTCTTGTTTGCACGCAATGTCAAGCGCACGAGGAACATTTGGGGGTAACAATCATGCGTAGAGCAATGTACCGTAGGTTGGACGTGGGTGTGCCCTTCAACGTGCTGCAGTTTGTTACAGTTGTTGCATTTCTCTGTCAAGTTTCTTTGGAGCTTCTGAGCTTCTATCTGAGGTTGACCCTCGCAGCCCTCGGTGAAAGTGTTTACATTAAAAAATCGGGCACTTGCATTGGTTGTCGCGTGGCTCCCGTCTTGAGTAACATTTGTCTTAGTGCCATGAATATCACTCTTCAGAAAAAGCTGAAAAACTTGATTTTGAAAGCCTTTAGAGATGTGGATGATTACCTGCTGATATTTCATCACAGTAACTTCAAAGCAAGAAATGTGTGACATTTCTTCATGCATTTCAGGAAAATGAACACGTCTTTGTTTTCAACACCGAAGTTTCCAAAGAAGGTGTTATTCAGTTTTAGGATTTGTCACTCAGTTTCCAGGTTGAGCACTTGTTTTGTCCCTACTCGGAAAATTCAAGAAAGCCTTTGTTAAGTCTTTCCTCTTGCCACTCGGAGGTAGCAAAGTTTGGTATCGCCGTTCACAGCCCGCACTCGTCTTTAACAAAGTCGTGCGTTCACAGTATGGGTGACAGTTTCGGTCCCAAGTTACCAGATTAAATGAGGCACGATTTTCGGAACATGAACTTGTTTTCACAGCAAGAATGTTTTCTCAAAATTAGGAAAATTCGGAACGTCAAAGCAGGCAAAGGAAGCCATGTAGCGGTTTGTTTTTATTTCGTATATGCACGCAATTTTGCATACAGGGAAAAGATAGTTTGCAGGTTCAACGTGTACGCGGTTTTTCGCAAAAAATAAGTTAGAAACGCGTTGTCGCGCAATAGACAGGAAGTTAGACAACAGCAAGAAAGCGGGCGTTTGCACAAAAAGGGCTGTGGTGTAAAACACCAAGCACAGTTTGGTGAACGCAAAAACAACTGTGTGTACTGCATCCCCTTGTGTGATGAAATATATGGGGTGGTGCATCAATGAGCGCCTGCGCGAACATCGCCACACTTTCAAGGGCACAACCACGCTCTACTTTTCAGCTCATTGCTAAAAGCATAATAGTTACCCCAAGTTAACGATAGAAGTGTTTTGTTTGCACACACCGTCACGCACACGAGATAAATTTCGAAAACTTCTTGATAAAAAAGAATTCTGACACGTGCATCAGCTCCCCGTAGGTGTCAATGCTGGATATTAAAGGTACCTATCTCAACAGTACTTGAGCTTCCATTTTCTGTGTTGTGGAGAGTGTATTTACCACGTGGTCTACATCGTGGTGGTGGTTAGTGCGCATGCTCAACTCTTTATATGTTTTCTTTCTTTTCAGTGAGTCTTAAGTTGTTAGTGTCGCTCGTGTTGTGTACTGCTCTCTCGCCCCGTTTAGTTTGCACTGAATAATCATGAGTGTATACCAACTGGCTCAGTTTTCGACCTTGTTGAACATACCACAACAGGGGACATGCTTCATAATCATATGTTGACTTGGCCATTGGCTCTGCCGTTCTTTTCTATCTTTTGGGTGGGACGTGGGCAATAACCGAAATGGGAATAATGACTTCCAAACCACACTAACATGCAGATGTAAAGTATCTAACGGATCCCCGACCCATAGCAATTTTACCTAAGCAAGAACGAACTGGGTACCTTCACAGAATGATCTAAACAACAGAACAGATTCATTACACACCTATATTAGGACGAAGCAGCTGAACACATCGGGACGCACCTCTTCGACGCCGCCGTAAAGGCCATTCATTAGCTGTCGCGTGCCGCGGTTAATCAAAGGAGGCCTTGTTTGAAGGATGAGTGTAGGCCAGCGCGAGAACCAGCTCAAGGAGTAGGGTGTCCTTCGCGCGCACCCCACGCCGAATAACTTCCTATCTTTCAAGCAAGCGAATCATCTTATGACACATGATCGCTGTGAGCAAAAAGGGATAGTTAACCCATATTCCTTACATTCATTAGCCACGCATAGAAAAACATAAGGTTTTAACAGAATAAGTAATTCCAAAAAGGCAACAAACACACAGCTTACCTCTGGTGCTGGTTTCCAGGCCCAGCTGGGAATGCTGGAAACCAGGTGGCTGACTAAAGGGCCGCGCGGCTGCATTCAGGACTATACTGAATGAAATGACGCTACATACTTTCACCACAAGCCACACATCAAACAACGCCTGCATTACATGGCCAATAGACCGCTGGAGTGGAACAGACAGGCAACAACATACACGTAATGAAACCCCCTTGGGAAGATGCGCAGTTGCCTTAACAAGGTTACGCATAGGCCACACTCATGTCACACATTCACACCTGCTCCCTGGATTTCCACGACTCTTCTGTAGCAGTAGCGGGGAGTGCCTATTCATAGTTCCCATTCTTATTACATGCAAAACCCTTCACCTAAAACGACACGAACATTTCTCTGAACTTATCAGACGACACAATGAACTGCAGCCCCTCCCCTATTTTAGCTGGCGAATCAGTTTGTCTGTTATTGACGGTGTAAGCTTTTTAGCAAAGATAAAATTTTTACAGCTCTTCTCATACCACACATAAAAACACGGCCCCAAGCTGCGGCCATTTTCATTTTCCTTTGTTTTGTTTGACCCTTACTTTTACTCACAGTTTTTAGTATGTACGTTTACATCACTCCTTAAATTATAGCTTTTTCGTGCATCTTGATCTAGTTGGCCTTGCGTCTCCAAACATCAACCATCATCATCATCATCATCACAAGAGAACTTTAGTGACCGCCAGCAGCCCAACAATTTTAAGGGCTCGTCTCACAGACATCACGCACTCCGTGAATATAGACTCTTATGATAGCGAAGTGCCGTACTTAGTACACTGTCGAGCGACCGAATGTAAGGGCTATCGGCATAAAAACACCGCAAAATCTGCGAGCGTTCAATACATTATGGGCACGAGGTCAACGGTTGCCCCAAACCCCGTGACTGCGTGCCCGAACAGTGTTTAATGTGTGATAGGTGACATGCTGCAGTGGGGTACGCTGGTAATCTATGTGCTTTATACGTGGCTGAGAAGGCAAACACGAGAGCGTAATCGTAAAGACAAATATCAGAATCTGCATGTACTGCAAATCAGAGGATTAAACCGCAAACTGCATCACCATTGCCGCTGCCCGGGAAGTGCCACAATATCGATAAGCATCCTTTGTAATAGTAGCCGACCCATAGCAATCATACCATGGCTCCCCCCGTAAATCGTCAGCTCGCTTACCCCGTTCGCATCAACGAAGTCACCATACCACGGGATAGCCCAAGGAGTTTGAGCACCTGGAAAGGGACTCCAGCCGACCGGGGCCAGCCCAACCGATCCAGGGATCACTAAATCACCAGCCTCTGACCAGCCACCCAAGCCAAGATTGTGTAGGCAAAATCACAAGCAGCCGTGCAATGTCTCGAGAAGAGGGCGTCCGACGTCGCCACCTGCCACCCCAATTTTATAAATATATGAGGACCTCGTACCTGGACACGAGCTTTAAAACTGCGTCCTCACCTTAAGTAATATGGAAAAGACGGTCTCCCGGCCTGATATCACGCAACCCATGATCACAAACAGCTAACCGAAATTAATGACATGAAAAAAGTAATTCAACGGTAATTAGAAGAAATCGCGATTCTGCACCATCAGATTGCCTCTTTCCCCCAAACCAGCCGAACATGAGCGACTGAAATAATGCCTAGAAATTCACCGCAAACCTTTAAACATGAGGGTCACTACGGCAGGCACCTAAACTCACCCTCTGTGAGAGATACACACGACATATACAGCAATCCAGATACTGCAAATGAAAGCCGGACAGCAGAGCCGCACCGCCACACAAACCAAGAAAAGAGCCCAGATTCATCAAAGTAAACAAGAGAAATCAGAAGGTTCTACTTCTGGATAAAATAAAGCCTAAAGCAGAAGGTTGTACTTCTGGATAAAAGAAAGCCTAAAGCCGAAGCTTAACGCTCGAATTCAGACCGCCTTCAACTAACTGAAGAGTATGATAGTGGCGCTCACAGATTCTATTACTAAATCTTTTGCGAAGTAAGAACTTCGTCTCCGCCACTAAAACCACCCAACGACCCTTCTCTTTGTCCTCGTGGGGAGGTCCCTACAAATACAGCAGCACACCGGCAGCGGAATCGGGATGCAACACTCATAATTAAAACATACTGATGGCAATAACCCACACTGAATAAAGAGGGCCCATAAATGCTGGACATCATCACACAACATCCGAAATTACAATGAAATGGTCGCAGTTACTTTCATAAAAAATAAAATGTAGACTAGTAAACTGTAGGAAACCCACTATATCGTTTTGCGGGCAGACGAAGAAAACATTCAAAATACCTATTCGAAAATATAAGCTTCTAAACGAGGAGAAAGAGAAAGAAGTAGGCAGTCTAAGGCTCAATTTGGAGCAGCTTAAGGAGAAGCAGCGCATAGAAATTAAACAGAGAAACTACGACAGAAAAAGAAAAATATATTTGCTGAACGACAAAACATGAAAGGTCCAGTTACGCGGATCAGACTGAACTAACAGAGTTCCAGGAAGTGATTAACACAAGCAAAATAAAAGACATTAGTGCGTACAACATGGCAGTGATCGCTAAAGCGCTGCAAACAGGAGGAAGCCTAAAAGCGACTAATAGCAAAATACCGCAGGGAACAACGTACACTCTCAGGGAAAAACAGGACAACAACTGGCGGCAACGACGAGTTACTCAAGTAGCATAACGATCCTACACCAGGCTATGCGGCACCGACGTTAGACTAGGGTCAACTAGTCAGGATACAATCTTAACCCGCCATGTCCCACCTATAAACAATGACGAAGGCAGCAAGGCTCTCAAAGGCACAAAAAAAGAATACCTGCAGGTGTCGGCTGCTTAACCGTTAATCAGTCTTGGGCACGTTACCGAAAAAACGTTACAGTGTTATAGTTACACTGACTGAACACAAAAAAGTAACTCTGTTACAGTTACAGTTACGATTTTTTTCAAACGTAACTAGTTACAGCTACAGTTAATGCAAAAACTTAACTTAATTTTTTTCCGTTACTGAAATAATTTTGCTTATATAATAGAAACATACGAAGGCATGCAGGTAGTAAAAATTACACGTAGTAAAGACTACACGAGGGGAACCAAAAAATGATGCACTCTCATGCCCAAACCAACAATCGTTGTGTACGCCTTATTTTTTTTATTACGGACGTTTTGCTATCCATCATAAGGAACTTTATTTTTTTTTGCTGCCCTCTCGCCCTATGAAATTTATTTGCAAACATCATTGTAGCATTGAATTAGTTGTTGTTGAAAGTTGGAATCAAAGAGGCCGAACTCATACTGTACCAAGCCGGATGAGAACAGAGCTGAAACAATCTTTCAATATCAACTTGATTTATTTTCGCGTACAATGCCGTCGCTTGTCGGCCCCTTGTAGTGAGAGTGTATAGGAAAAGGGGGGCGTAGGTGGCAGATCGACGGAAGGCCCTCGGAGGAAAGGGAAAACGGACTTGGGAGTACTTCGGTGGTCGAGGTGTTTTTAAAAGATACTCAAAAAAGGCGCTTCGTTAACTTTCTATATCGTACTTGTGGTCGGAGACGGAGGCAAATTTGAGCCATTGCCGAAGCGACGTTTTTCCGTGGGCCCTCGGAGTGGTTCTCCCGCCCTTACCCTCCACCACCTCCATCCCCCGAATGAGACAAGATATTTCCAAAGGAAATACAAACTTAAATGAACGCTTTACTGTTCTCCGCTTCCCCTCATCCCCGTGTCCTCAAAAAGGCGGATGTTACCGTCTCGACCGGAAAAAACTGCTCTCACAATCCCAGCATTTCCCAGCAATCACGTCGCCGTACCCAGGAACCCCACCCTTCGCTTGCTTTGAAGTGTAGGCCGAGCGAAGCTCGCCCAAGTATTCCTTGCCCCCAACATTCAGAAGCAGATGCAGCTACTGGTTTCGTTTCGGCCGCAGCCCTCGAAACGAAATTCCAAAAGCAAAGCTTGGAGGAAAGCGGGCGAGTATTAAGCTAGAAGCTAATGAATGAAAAAAAGAAATTAGGTGACCAGGTAAAGGCCAGATGGAGGGGTAATAGTCTTTGGATAAGGTATATGCAAGACAGGCCCTATTTCTGTATTCCCGATGAATATCGCAAGGATTCCCAGTTGCCCCTAGACGCATTAATTTCAGTGGGTTCCATGGAGTTGAATTTGTGAATTAGATAGGAGTCTCGGTATTTCCTGTCCCTAGAAGACCTGAAGTTTGACCGAAGAGTATACAACTTAAGTTCATAAAAACTGTGGCCTGGTTGGCTGAAATACTGCGCTACAGCAATGGAGGATTTGCTAAGAGTATCTGACCGGTGACCATGAACACGTAGGCTCATAGGTTGACTCGTTTCGCTTATATACTATTTGTGGAACATTGAGAACCAGAAAAGGAACAAACCAGACATTGAGAACCAGAAAAGAAACAAAATAAAATTGAATATGTGGAATGTAATTACAGGAATGTTTGGAACTTTTTGAAATCATGTCACCGCCGCATAATCGGTCGAGCAAACAATGAATGACGTGGCGCCGATAATTTATGCAACCTAAAAATAAGTGAGCATGTGATCTCAGAAAACAGTAACGTCAGAATTACAGCAGTAATCTTACAAAGAAGCGGCAGCACAGATTACACTATCGCAAAAATACCGGCAATATTTTAATATGGCGGCCATATTTTGAAAAGAGGATATGAGGAGGAGAAGAAATGAAAGGAGCAGACAGACAAAAACCTTATGTAGGCACCCATAATAACGGGTATATTGTTCCGCTTGCTGTACCAGAAACTCATCCGCAATAAAGACAGATACATTAGCACCGTTATCGCCTAAGCATACATAAGCACCTTATCGCATCAGCAAATAACAACGGAGCATTCAGTCTGGGACAATGGGTGTTCCTTTCCAGAGTAAATAGTCTGTGAATGAACATACTATTCTGAATCCGCTTCAACTTCGTCACGTGTCTATGATCGCGCCGTAATATGACCAAGTAATTTGGCGTAGCGCTACTACACTGCTATTAGATTAGTAAAAAAAGCTGCTGCACAAGCATAGTGACCAACGTACGCTCTGTTCGTTGTTTTAGGTGTAAAGATATGGTGCTGAATGAAAGACGTAGCAGACCACCTTAATTATTGTGTGTAAACAATGCATTCATTACAGAAAGACGTATGATAGTACGGAGGAAGTCGTATTGATATTTTCCAAGTTTAACGACAATTCTTCATATTTTAATGGCTTTGAAATCACCCCACGGATATACGTTATTGATTTGGTAGCTCCTGCACTTACGCATATTTGTAACCTGTCCCTAACATCGGGAAAATTTCCCTCTCGTATGCAAATTGCCATAGTTGTACCGGTTTTTTTAAAAAAAGATGATAAGAACAATATACTGAAATAACGATCTCTATATTTTCTCAATGTTTCTTGTAAAGGTTCGAGAAAGTAATTTTAACACGCCTAATTACCTTCGCACAAAACATATTATTATACCTTAATTTTACAAGAATCTATGAAAAATTGTTCCACTGAAACTGCTTGGTTTGCTCAAAAAGAATTCATTCTTTGCAACTTTGAAAGTAAAAACTTAGTACGCGATTTAATTGTGGTCTTCAGTAAAGCATTCGATTGTATAAGCCACAAAATTCTTCTAGCCAAAATGAACACCTACGGGGTAAGATGTCAAGAATTACACCTTACACAGTCTTACTTGTCTCATCGCCCCCAATAGGTTCAGAATGGCGGAAAACCCTCTGAGCTATTACAATTTTGTTGCGGAGTGCCCCAGGGCAGCATATTGGGACCGTTTTTATTCAACCTATATATGAAAGATAATATTAACATTACCTCACACGCCTTTTTACCATTTATACCGACGATACAACGATATGTCTAAGTGGTATGGACCCAAACGACATAATTGATTAGCTGAATTAAACACTCTATGCACTCGAAAAATGGCCAAACCAGAATGCCTTGCAAATAAATTTTCCAAAAACTGAAACCATGTGTTTCGGCCTGACTGCAAAACCGTCACAATTTCCAAGTATTTAAAATCTGGCTCGGAGCGCATGAAAATACAGTAATTATTACACTAGGTGTGTTGTTTTCAGCTTCGGTTGCGAACAAAGTCCAGAGTTTGACGGAATACCGTCTGGTCAGGTAAAAGCATGGTTGTGACGATGAAACGTAGGTCACTGTCCAAGTCAAAGAACTTTCTTTGACTTGGTCAGTGACCTACGTTTCATCGTCACAACCACGGTTGCGAACAAGTGTCCGCTTGTCTCGTCTATGCTGTCGAGGCAATCCTGGAGTGTTTGCAACTAAGCTAGTTGGTTCATTGCACGAATTGAACAGCGCTAAGACAAATCAAAGGGAAGCGCAGCAACCATGGGAGCTGACTAACAACTGTTTATTTTGGAATGAAATTGTATTTATAGGGGAACAAAGCGATCATGATTATCTGTGTGCGCATTGCGGTGCGCGGAGAACCAAATGAAAAAGGCTGTGATAGTGCGTATCTAACATGAGTTGCAGCTTCTTGTAGGTGATACGTGGACGTCTCCTATACCGCCAAATATCCGATTACTCTGCGAAGCGGGATCACGGACAGCGTGCTTATGCAAATCTCCCTTGCGCGCTGGCCTCTGTGCCTCTTAGAGACACAGCAGGCCTCAAAATCAGGCGCACATAGGTCGAAACTTCTTACATTATGGGCAATCATGCTGCCGGACGTAATGCATCGCCCCGTCTGACCAATGTACGATTTTGTGCAGGATAGTGCAACTTCGTGTACGACTTCTTCGTCGCATTTTACAAGGGGTGCTGCCGGATTCATAGTACAGCTCTTGCGCATTTTCTCTTGGTTAACTCTTCTGGACAGCCCTCTCAGCTTGTTTGTCGATGAGAAAAGCAGACGTACGGGATGACTGCTCTCCTTGTGCCCTCCTGGCGGGAGTTTCTTTGGAGCCGTATACAGTCAAACGCCACTACAACGAATGCTTATACTACAAAATAGCCTGTAAAACGAAGCATAACATATAGACTGTCAAGATTCTTACGCTTCTTAAGTATTGTGAAGACCACTACAGCAAATGTGAGGGTTTAACAAAAAATAACGCATTCCCGATCGCTGGATGGTGGGTTGATAACGAATGTGTAGTAATTCTTTTAAAATTCAAATCAAGTAATATATTTGTTAGCGTTTTTAATCGCTCTCCAAATTGCTCACCCGGTTTCATTGCAGAATTCTATCGCTATTCTTGCTAAACTTACTCGTCGGTTTCCGCAATCAAACAATTTTGGGGGATTTCAATTTTCCTTGCATAGCGTAGCCTACTCAATTAACTTCTAGTACACAATCCAACCCGAGTCTAATACGCTTCTGGAATGTTACCTTGATTTAAACCTAACCCAGGTAGTTACAAGCGCAACACGACGTTCAACCCACTCTTCGAATATTCCTTACTTGGTACTAACAGCGCAGATATATGCTCTGATATAACACATCTTAATGGTTTATACGGTCATGACGCGTTAACCGGTCGCATAGTTCCTCCTTTTAGCAAGAGGCAAACATTTTGCAAGCTCATTCGATGTTACAAAAATGTTAATTTCGACTGTATTACCCAAAACTACCATTTTTTGCCATTGTCTTTAACAGATAACGTGTGGCCGACCGTGAGCGTAGGGGAAAACTAGTTACTACTGAAAAATGCTCTCACTAATTTGATAAATAAGTACATCCCAGCCATCTCTATAAAATTCGATATAACTGCCCCTTGGTTTTCACAGAAACGTCGCAACCTAAGCAACAGGAAGAAAAGATTATTCAGGCAAACTGACAAAAGTAAATTATCTGTTTCCTTGCATCGGTATAAGGCATGTGACAGATAATACCAAAAATTGCTTAAAACCACGCGATTACTGCTTTTCCAAAGTAATTTGTCATCCATGCTAACAAATAATCCTCGGCGTTTGCGGCGTGTCTTCAATCCCAACCATAATGTCGACATCGCCTTTACTGATCAGAACGGCGTAATAATAAGTGACAGTCACCGTTCGGAACTACTGAACAAAACATTTTTCTTGGTATGTACAGTTGAATCTTTTCAGCCACAGGCATCCATACGCAGTCGCACTGATGCCTTTATCCCAGAAATAAGAATAACCAAGCCTGGCACATATTCTCTTCTGATTATTCGCAAGATTTCTTCTTGAGCTGACAACACTGGTTTAAATAAAACTATTCTAAAATATATAGGCCAAAGCATCTTCTCAGTATTATCCGCCTCATTTTAGCAGTCTCTATCGACCGGCGTTATACCCCATGACTGGAAGGTTGCGAACGTTGTTCCGTTTTTCAAATCTGTTGATTTTACCTCACCACAAAACTGTCGCCCCATTTCATTACCAGTACGTTATGCAAACTGATCGACCATATTATCCACTCCTAGACAATTAGGTACCTCGAAAAACACAACCTTACTTCTTGGCATCAGCACGGCTTCCGTAAAGACTCTTCATGTGACACACAACTAGCTCGCTTTATTCACGAAATAAATTCATCTTAGACGCTGGAATGAAAGTCGACGCAATTTTTCTAGACTTTTTAAAAGCATTTGATCGCGTCCCTCACCAGCGACTTGTTCACATGCTTACGCTACTGAACATCGACGCTACTGTTAAAACATGAATAACAGACTGGATAAAAAAGCAGGATTCAATTTACATCGTTTAACAATCACAATTCATCCCTATTTCCCGTAACATCTGGTGTCCCTCAGGGAAGTGTACTCGGGACCTTGGTTTTTTTTAGTTTACATAATGATCTATCAGACTGTGTAAATATAACATCAGACTATTTGCGGATGACTGTGTATTGTACCGTAAATTCAATTTAACCAGGACCATGACATTCTTCAATCTAACCTAAACGCTTTAAACACATGGTGCTCAACCTGGCTAATGCCTCTGAACCTTGCTAAAATGAAAGTAGTGTCCTTCACTAGTCAGGCCTCCCAAAATTCAGTAGATACTTTCGTCCGTTTGGCACTTAACTACATCTTTTACTTCAAACACGTCATGGTATCACAACTTGCCTATGTTAAAGCAACTTTCAATCTCTATTTTTAGTACTTTGTCTAAGTGAAATGGTAAAAAAGTATCACTCAGTTTGCTTATCACAATGCATCACGTTTCCTGTGGTTTTCTTGGAGAGAAAACTGATAAATTACTGCGTTGGGATCCAGTTGTGTAGGTCGACCATGGAGTTGTAGGTCGACCATCTTGTTGCCACAACACGAAAATTATCTTCAGCCGCCGTGCTCCCCGCCGAACATGGAGCGCTACATGGAAACGCAATAGGTGGCCGTTATTGTTACAAGGCTGCTATAACCTTTTTTCTTTAGCCAAGGTTGGTTCCTTACCCCGGGGTTAACCCTTGCCATCTGGGAATGTTGAGAACAACCAAAAGAAGACATGACAGCACAGCAGTAAGGAAGAGGATAATAAAAGAGAAGAACTAAGGGCACATGAAAAGGTGGTTAACTGATTCCGCCCGGTCACCGGAGCATTATCTACGGGCAGCCGGGTAGGAATTGGTGTGTTTCCGCTGACAGAGGGCAGTAATGGTTAAAAACAACCCGAGCTTTGGCTAGGCCACCTAAATGCCATTTTCCGTGGGCACGGCGATGCCATGCACAGCCGGTGCGGGGGTGAGGCCAACTGAGGCGTGATCGGGCCTGTGTAATTGCAAATAACATGTAGATACTAGTGTCGGCACCCCGGCGGAGCTTGTGACCATTGTGACGGTACTCACCATAAACCTTTTATTACTCAAGGTGCCCCCTTCGGAAATCGGGAACATGTCACGTGAGCGATACATACCATGACGTTAGGTTATTCCGCGGCAACATATCACGTTGCAATCTTTACGTGATGTTACAAGATTTTCTTGAGTTGGCTTTACATGATTTTTGTTACCTGATTTACGTGATGTTACGGGGTCATACAAGAACTAGAACTGTTAGTCGAGGTTGGCGCAGTTGCTTTATGATTTGGGTCACGTGACAAGTGTACTTGATGTTAGGTGATTGAAGTCACGTGAATACTCTTACGCGATATAATATGATCCCGTGAGCTGTATGGAAGCTAGGGTGGGGTAGATATAGTTAAAGCTTGTGGTTGCTATGAAACGTGAGGCTGCCCAACGCTGGGCTGACGTTAATTGTAACGCTTTATGGAGGTAGTAAAGGCTTAGGGCTCCGTAGTTATAAGCACCTATACGTATATAACCCACACAAAATAAATTCCAGTTCTGCTAGCCTACGTTAAAATTTAAACATAAGGTTACTGCATAAAACAAGAAAATATAAAAGAGCGTAAATTTAAAAGAACACTACAATACAACCTGCTTTCCAACCTTCAACTGTTATCTGGCCACCAATTCGAACACGAAATCAACCAAAGTTGCTTTTCAACCTACCCAGTAAATGGACAAGGAATGTTGCAAACGAACATTGCTTATTTTGGGGCGGTAGGGCGGAATGTTTTTCTTTGCATATAACAACAGATGCAAATTTTACAAGAAGCATAAAACTATTTATTCATAGCGATTCGTACACCTCACCACTATAAACATACAACAAAAATTTCTTGAACGACTGATTTTTAAACGTACGTATGTTCGCGTTGTTAGGGCATACTATTTTCCTGATTCTACACTATACCAACATTGCGTTGTACTAGTAATCTGAGCCAATCATTATCGCCTGTTAATCAACTTTTAATATGTACTCGAACGTCTTGGTGCAATTACTTCGTTAGACCTTCTTGGTGTACATGCTACTGTTAGTAATTGTTTTTCTAAAAATGTATCTCCGATCCTGTTATAATTTTTAGGTTACAGGGAATATGTACGGGTAGGTGCCTCCAACTAGCATCATGCAGTGTCACAATTCTAATGATGTTTTTCCTATGTACTTAACCGATTTGGAAAGAATGACTCGCTCAGTTTTTTCAATATGTGTTGCTATTTGTTATTTTATATATATGCCATAAAATGAACCTGAAGTATAGATTCCATGGGCCCACTTTCTAGCCAAAGGACTGAGGGTCCAAACGGTCAATGCTTTTTAATTTAAAAAGCTGAATTAAAACATTTCTTCTTCATATATTTATAGCAAACCCATCAACTCAACATTATTGCTAAAAAGGGGTAAAATAAAATTGCTTTGCATAAAACGACTTTTGAGTTCTGAGAAAAAAATTAAAAAATACAAATATGGAAGTTATTGCCATTAACGTGCCAGGTCTATGAGATTTCGGCGGTGTAGGAATAAAAACGTCCGCAGTCATGCAGGCATTCCGGAATCAGTATGCGGACGAGCATTACTCAAGAATGCTAGAGGATATCTACGAGTTCACAGCTACCATTGTCCTTCATAATGAGAGGAGTTACATTCCCTTAAGGAAGAGTGTGAGACAGTGAGACAGAATCTACCCAATGTGTTTCAAAGCTTGTTTACAAGAGGTAATCAGAACGTTGGATTGGACACGGGTGTGCGTAAGGGATAACTGGAAGTACCATTGCACCCTCACATTTGCTGACAACGTTGCCTTACTAAGGAACTCGGGAGACGAGTCGCAAAGCATGATTACCGCACTGGACAACCAGAGTAGAATAAAACAGCGGAAGGAACAGACGAGAAAGGCTGACAAGAACGGGCACGGACTTACGACAAAATTTTATTTAAAGAAACAGCGAAATGTATATGAAAATCAAGAGGATAAGCAAACCAAGAAAGGCAAACAAAGGTTACAAAGAGATTTCTATACAGTGAGCGTGCTAATATACTCAAGACGATTAGGGGAGCAACCTCGCTTCTCATTGCGGAAAACATGGCTGCTCGCGTAAGCTCTACCACGCCTCTATTGTGACCAGGTGCCCGGACCAACGTACACGGGTTGTTGCGTAGGTGTTTACAATCCATAAATGGAAGTACTAGTGTGTAAGTATGCCACCAATCAGACTGCATGCAAAAGTGATAAGTTATTTGGGTGGCTTAGCTGCGGTGGGTGACCCCACTCTATGATAATCTTTTTGTAAGCTTTGTTTGCCTTTCTTGTTTTGCTTGTGCCTTTGTTTTCTCGTATATATTTCATTGTTGTTTTAAATAAAATTTCGTGGTTACTCATCACCCACCCTTGTCAACCTTTTTAGTCGTTTCTCTTGCATTGTTTTATTCATTGATCCTTACCGACTCGCCCACCTTCGCAATCTTCTTCAGAGTCAAAAACCATGGGCCTGAAAATATTATTCAGATCACTCCAGTAATGCTCAATAACATCAAGAGAGCACAGCGGTTTGATATAGGTGGCGAGAGTAGAGGTGGCAAGCAAATATTTTTACTTAGGCGAAGTGGTTACTGCGGCTACTAACCTTGAGCAGAGATAATTAGAAGGATAAGAATGGGGTGGATTTGGGCAGGCATTCTCAGCTAATAAATGGCAGCCTATCACTTGACCTTAGAGAAAAGTGTTTGTAACAGCTGTTTGTTTTTTGTACTCACCTTGGGGCAGTAATTTGGAGGCCACGGAAAGAGTTCAACTTGAATTGAGGGCGACTGAGGGAGCAATCAAAGGAAAATGATAGGTGTAACGCGAAAGGACAAGAAGAGAGCGGGGTGGGTAAGAGAACCAGTGTTAGGGACATATTAGTAGAAATTAAGAAGAAATGGGCGTGGGAAGGGCATCGAATGCATGGCTAGGTAACCGTTGATTATTAGGAGAGCAGAGTAGATTTCTACAAAGGAAAGCGTGCAGAGGGATGCAAAAAGTTTGTTGGGCAGATGAGATACAGACGTTTGCAGGGATAAATTAGTCGCAGTTAGCACACAACCGAAATAATTGGAAATCTATCGGAGTAGTAGTATAATGTGGGCATTTATGGCACAAGCAGCCGAGGCCAAAGGGCCCCAAGATCATAATTTGTGATCCTTCGCTGTCATTGTAGTGTCTAAGATGTGTGTGGTGTGAGTATTATTCTAAAAATAAACAAGCCGCCTAATATATGTTTGTAAGGGGCCAGATATTAAAAATTATGAAGGTGGTAATAATGGTGTATTACGATCACCAAGAAGGGTGTATAAGCCTCGGTAGCTCACTTAATGGTGAGAGATCCGAAAGTTCCATGTGATACGAGATGAGATTCACAAAATCGGCTTGAGCGAAATATAATAAAACACGTTTGTTCGCGACCGCTTGTTCGTCTCCAAAAAAGAAGGATGAAGTGGAATTCTGTACTTGTATAAATCAGAGAAGAGTCTCTGTCTCACATCGTTTGAGGATTTGCATTCACATAATATATGTTGTACTGAAAACCACTCGTCACATCTGCTGAAGACTGGGGGTAATGAAACAGTTAGGAGATACGAATGTGTCCCATGTGTATGGCCTAGTCGAAGCCTGTACATGGATGTTGCATTTAACCTATTTTGCTTGGCTGTCATATATTTTCCTATCTGAAGGTTTCTGTGTGTGTAGTTTATTCTTTGTTTTTCATCCCAGTGCTGTTGCCAGCGTTCACGGAGACATTTCGTATTAGTGGTTTAGGTCCCGTATGTGCCGTGAGGTTTCGGCATCACTGCGCAAAACGACAGTGCAAGAAGTTATATCTTCAGAGACCACATTTTTAACGTATACTACTATGTTTTTGTGAATGCCCTGAACCAAGCATACTAATATCTTAGAGAGTCTGGTAAATATACTAGAGTTCGTCACCATTTCCTGCTGTCACCATTTCCTGTGACTGTTGACCACATGTTTTGTGATTAAACTTAGAGAGTCTGGTAAAATATTTGATTGCATCCTTTTTAAGGCCTGTAGTTTTAGAAGAATTCCATGTGTTTCTGTCGTAAAAATTTACCTTTACGTTCATCCTTTTTACACTGCAAAACTTCGGGCCATGTTGCACATTAAACAGCAGTAGCACTTTGAAGCATTGTATTGGTGGTACTTGTGCTGTATGTGTAGGTAATGCTGTACAATGAGCTCTTTTGGTGCATTCCTGTTAACTATTTCTCTAGAGGAAAAGTCAGAGGCAAATGATGTCACTTCCCAGGATGCAGTAAGGTCTGTTACACTGGTTTCATAGAGTTCATTGAAGGATATCCCTAATTCTTCAGCTTGTCTTGTTACTCGCAAAGCTAAAGGCGGATAAAGTGAAGGACGGTTTGAAAAGCAGGCTCATAGTGAATGTGTCTTTGATATGAATGTTACACAGATTTTTCATATTTAATGACGTCTTAAGAGCATACGTTAGACCCCTAACATTCGCTGGTACTCCAAACACAACCGGTCACACTCTACATACGAGCTGTCAGCGCGGCTTGTCCGAAAACCGCCAGCCGCAAGACGGAGCCCGAGGTGTAGAAGTGGATCTCATCTTTAAAGCACTTTTGCTGGCTCAGCCCTATACCATTCTTCGATAGTTCATGCGATACCCAACTGGCTGGTAAAAAAATGCAAAGGCACACCTTATCTGCACCATAGGACTGATGAACAGGACTTTTTGTATATTTGATGGTTTTATGGATTTTAGTCAAGTTTTTTTAAATGGGATATAAGCGTCAGTGTGTCGTCAAGGCCAAGGCCCGAAACGTTTCTTTGTGCCAGCTAACGGTAGTCTACTTAAAGTACCTTCAGGTTCAAGGCAGAGCCCGCGACGTTTTGCGAACAGGATTTACGTACATTCTGTTGGTTTATTTTAAATCCGTTCTCTTCTGTCACTTATGGAGTTTATTTACACTTAGCTGAATCTGCCTTCCACACATTGAGCGGTTTGCACGACTTGTCACCAATCGTTTGCATCATCAACTTACATGGAGCATATTATTGAAGGTGGTGACGACTTTCTAAACGGTTTATTTTCTTATTAAATAGAGTATAGCTCGAAACTCCTCAGTGAGGAACCACATTTTTTTGTACAGATACTCAGGAGGGTGCCTCCCATCTCTCACATGAAATTTCCATTCTGACAAGTAGCCTTCTATTGTGTTAAGCATTTTTTCTGATATACCAATAGATTTGAGGTCACGAAGAATGCCGTAGCGCCAAATAGTATGGTATGCGTTCTCTAGGTCAAAAAATACACAGAGCCAATATAGTTTATGCATGAATACATCTTTGACATATGACTCAAACGCTACTAGCTGGTCTGTTGTGCATCTATCTGAACGACATCCTGCCTGGCAGCTATCCAGGTTGTAATTATACTCGAACAAGTATGTCAGTCTTCTATTTATCATCTTCTCATATAGCTTACTTAGACAACTGGTGAGGGAATTTAGCCGGTAGCTTGTTGGGAGCGAGGCATCTTTCTCTTTCTTCAGTATAGCCACTACAATTCTCCAAGAGGTAGGAAAGCGTCCTGCTAGCCATATTTTGTTGTAAAGATAAACGAGTGTTTCGACGGTGTCTGGGTGAAGGTTCTGGAGGATGGTGTGCGCGATGCTGTCTAGCCCAATTGAAGAAGCCCTACACATGCCGAGAGCAAACATTCGCTCCTGCATTGCAAGTTCAGAGTTGCACCGTTCTTTGGATTGTCTGTCATTCCGAATCGGCTTGCGTTCCACAGATTTCTCGTATTGGATGAAGGTATTTGTGTAATGAGGAGAGGTCGATATGTATTTAAAATTTCGTCCAAGTGCTTTTGCTTGGTCTAAATGGGTCTCACCAGTAGCACTCACCAAAAACACGTTGTGCGTTTTCGGTTCTTTGAACCTTCTAATTCTATTTCAAGATTTCCGCTCTTCTGTGTACGAAAGTATTGAAGTTAAGACAGACTGTCAGCTATCTCTTTTGGCCTGCGGCCAGTGCACCTAACTAGTGCCTTTGATCGCTTGAAGGCTACCAAGTTCTCAGCTGTTGGATATCTGCGTAGTACACCCCACGCTTTATTTTGGCCCTTTCGCGCAAGTCTGCGTTCTTATTTCCACCAAGGCCTCGGAAAATCACGAGTACCACTCGAGGTTTGTGGAATGTAGCTTTTGGCAGACTAAAGAATATGCGATGTGAGGAAGCTACAAGATTCATCAATGCCTAAACGGCTGATGGTAGTGAAGGGGAGTTTTAATTTTTTCATAAAATGTCGCCCGTTGGCATCACATTCTCTTAATCTTTTTATGTGAAATTGAACTGTGGAAGCCACCTTCTCGACATCTTAGGGTGACTGAGAAGTAGTCACTTTCGTATGAGTTAGTGTCCACTCCCCCATTCACAAGCGGAAAAAGAATGGAAGAGCCGCACAGATCGATGTGCGATTATGTGTGGTGGGTTGTACTGTAATTTGTGGGCTGTTTGTCATTCAATAGGCCGGCTTCGAATGATAAAAAACTTCTCCAGCAAGCGACCTCGGGCATCTGAGTCTTCCGACCCTCAGAATTCACAGTGAGCAATGAGGTCGCCTACTAGTAAAAAAGGTTCTGGAATCTCGCCAATAAAGGATTCGAATTCTGAACTTGACAGGTGGAAGCCAGGCGAAATGCATAAGCAGCAGAGTGTAACAAACCTATTAAAAATTAATCTAAGGACAGCCACTGCTTCGAGGGCAGTAAGTAGCTGAAGAGATTCACAGGAAACAGATTTTTGCACGATAATTGCTACAAAACCAGACGAGTGGGTGCAGCTTTCTCTGTCTTTCCTGAAGCACTTATTGATCGAGGAAATCGGTTTGTGATGGTTTTGAACTCGTTTCTTGTAGGCATTTGATATTTCGCTGCTTTTTGTGCAGGATGTTAGAGACGACATCGAGGTTTCTTATTTGGCCCCTACAGCTCCATGGGACAATGTTGTGAACTGCCATAAAACTCGACAAAAGACAACTGATGCTGCTAGTACAGGGTATTCAAGGGGCCTTTTTATGTGCGTATTATGTGTTCTGTGAAGGAGCTGGCGAGTGACTTTTTTGGCGCTCAACAGAGTGCCGTCTTTTTGTGGACGTCTGTGATGCCGCTGAGGATGGTTTGTCATCCATTTGATATTGTGAGCCCTTGGGGTTGCATTGGATCACGTTCCTTCTCCCCGGCGCCCCGAGGGACGCTTGGTGGCTGAGGCACACGTGCAGGCCGCGGCGGGGCGGATGATACAGGAACAGCAGCTGCTTCCTTGTCAGTGTTTGCGGCACTCCCGGATCTTAAGAGGGGCATTGGGACAGCCACTGGAGAGGGTACACCACCTCCAGGTGTGTTTGTCGCCATCGCGACTGCGGATTCCTCAGTCAGTGTGGTGGCACGGGCTGCCGAGCGCAGTACGGTGGTGGGCGGTGGCGGGGCCAAGTCAGCATTGCTATGCTGGGTTCCAACCAAAGCCTGACGGTGCCTCACCCCCCGGCGACCAGCGTCTGCGTAGCTTCTTGAAGGAAGCATTGCGGGTCTTTTCGGAGAGCCTGGGTATTAGATGTTGTCCGCTACTTTGAGATGTAATATTTCCTTCTCGTTTTTAAACTCCTGACGGGATCAAGAGTGATCGGCGTGAGGCCCATCACAGTTAAAACATTTGAATTGCGTGGTGCGTCAATCGTCTGTCTTGTTACCATGCTCCCAGCATTTTGCACATCTTTCTTGGCCTCGACAGTTGTTAGTACCATGCCCGTACCGTTGACACCTAAAGCAGCGTCGCTGGTTCGGGATGTATGGCCTTGTCTGGAAGTGGAAGAAACCTGCTTTTAGGAACTCTGATAAGGCGCTACGGTCAAATATCAGGAATATATCTTTGGTTCGTATCTCGTTTCCATCACACCTCATTGTTATACGTCTGACTGCCGTAACACCTTACTCATGCAGGCCTTCGAGGACATTATTAACACTTTCATTGAGAAGTTCATCTTCCGAGTTAACTCCTTGGCAGATATTGAGAGTACGGTGGGGTGTCACAGTGATCAGTAGATCTCCAGTGCTTGTTTGCTTTAGTAAGTTACAAAACTATTCTTTATTTTTCAATTCAATCAGCCTGTCACAGAGGTTGGCTTTTTCGCCTCGTAGTTTATTCCAACCACACCTTAGACAAATTTGGCGATCAGGAACACGGACTTGGAGGTGATTGGTGTTTCTTTGTCCACTGATTGCATGACCAAAAAATTGTGGAAAGTTTTGCGAACACAAGGTTTGACACTCGCTTGAAGATGGCTTCTACGGCGGGTTCTTTTCCGAGCCCGATCAGGTTTAGAAAAGGGCTTAGAAAATACCATGCAAAATTGTATAGGAGCAGGCAACAGGGGTGATTTCTTCTCTAGCCTTACTCTGATAACTAGAGAGGTCGCAGAGCTCCCCGCCCGGTAAACGGACAAGGAGCACTACGGCCGGAGCTTGACGAAGGCTCCGACGGGCACCGTTAGAGGGTTCTTTCCCTCCGCCTTCTGACTCATTGCCACGGTTGGTCTCAGTGTGAGTGTGGAGGGTCAGGGTCCAAGGTGTCACCAATACCGTTAACAAGATTGCTCAGGGCGCCCCGTGCGGGGAGATGTATGGGAGATGCCTTTGCCCTGCAGTGGGCGTAGACACGCTGCTGCGATGATGATGCTTTAAAAATAACATCTGTACTCGAAGACTTGCTGAATTTTATGTATAAGTAAACTGAGCTATAGAGATTTGTGCATATTGGCGAATTACTGCGCTATTGTTTCCTTGGCACTCTCATGACTCGGTAGACAAGCGCAATTTCTCCTTGCTGAGGCTCGCAATGACCTGTTCATGAGTTGGTTAATTTATGGCACACCAAATTAAATGACACTGTGATATGACCTGCACTAAAACTCCAGAAAACATTTGCCAAACTTTGTCACCATTGAAAACTTTTCTTGTGTTCGAGACAACCGAACGCATTTTAATTTTTTATTTGTGAGGTTTATGAACACTATCCTGCTCGGCGGAAATTGAAAAACCCTCGTGTGGTATTCAGACGATGAAATCATTTTGCGGGGCCCCTTACACGAGCATAACGAGCGGACAAGTGTCGTTCGCTATTGCAATGCACAGACTTCGCTGCGTCCTGAAATAGAAGAGTCAGTTAGGAGGCCGACCAGGCGCTTGTGCTCGGCTTCCCTGTTAACCACAATGGGATCAGGCCCGATACACAAAGATTCCAGCAGGTTTTTGCATATTCAGAATCCCCGAACACTGAGGGACCTGCGGAGATTTCTTAGACTGTGCTCCCATTTTGGCGAGTTCATCGAAGTCTCTGTGAAAATCGCGTGTCCGGTCACAAGTTGTCTTCCTAAAGAAAAACTGAAAAAAACTGTCAAACGTATGTTTTTATTTGTATTGCGCACACTTACTCAATGAAGTAAGCTACTTATTTGTTTATCTAGCCAGTAAGGCAGTGTTCCATTTATAAAGATTGAAAAAGAAATAATACTGTGCAGCATTTGCTGCAGCCGCAACTACTTACCACAGTGACAGGTATTGAAGTTGCGATATGATAGGACGATGTGCAATAAAGGAATTCAAACAAGTTCGGTGTCTGTTCTGGGCACCAACAAGCTTGGTGTCCGGCCTTATCATTCGTCAGTCATTTTTGATATTATAGAAACTGGCATACCACGCTTCGGTCTGTGGGACAATCTGCTACACCCGCCCGTGTAGCATAGTGAAGAGAATAAAGCTGTCCCGCCACGCGCCTCACGCCATGCCCTTGATTTCATTCGCTTGGTGCCGGGCAAGCATTTCTTCTAACATGGTGTCAGAAGCGGGATGTGCTGACCACTGCTCTCCGCCTGAACAACACGTCAGCACACCCAAGCAACCCTCATTCTGAAGCCGCTTCTGCCTCGTCTACGGGCCTTCCCTCGACTACAGACCTGCCTGCAACCTTCACGAGCGACTCATCCTCGATGGCCAACAAGAACGGCAGCGCTGCCTCGTTCCAGATCACGGCACCTGACCCGTTCACCTTCTCGCCTTCAGACTGTCCCCAATGGAAGAGACGTTTCCTCCGCTACCGGGCTGCCTCAGAGCTCAGCGATCGACCCAAAGGATGCCGGGTGGATGCACTGGTCTACCTCACGGAACCCCAGGCAGAGGATATGTTTAATACCTTCACGCTGACCACTGACGAGCAGAACTTCAACGCAGTGCTTAAGGGCTTCGACGACTACTTCATACCTTGGCGAAACATCATCTACGAGTGGGCGAAATTCAACACCCGAGTCCATCTGGATGGTGAGTCAGTCGCAGATTTCGCAACAGGCCTACACGCACTAGCAGACTCTTGTAACTACGCGGAGCTCCGCGAAGAGTTATTCCGTGACAAATTAGTCGTGGGCCTCAAGAACCATAAACTGTCGCAAACTCTGCAGGTTGACCCCAGCCTAGACCTAATGAAGGCGTTAACCATCGCTCGTCAGAGTGAAGCAGTCCAACAGCAGCAGGCAGAACTCTTATCGGGCACGCCAAAGGAAGCAGTCAACCTCGACGCTCTGAAAGTACGGCGGAGTAGACCCGCTAAAGACCCAGTTGCACGCCACCCCGAACCACACCCAGGCTTCAACCCGCCGCGGTGGCCAGTGGCTAAGGCGTTGCGCACACGAGGTCTCGGGTTCGCGGCTGCCGGTATGGAGGCGAGAGGCAAAGGCCCGTTCGGCGCATTATCCCCTGGTCAAAACGGCGCGTCTCATTACCCGCCGTTGCTCAGTGCGTTAAGGCGTGCGCTGCAAAGAGCGTCACGCGAGTACATCTGTCCTGCCAAAGACTTCGTCTGGCAGAAGTGCGGGAAAAAGGACCATTTCCAAACCGCCTGCCGTCAGCAAATGCTCTTCTAAACATCGAACAGGAGCCAGGCTTCCTGGGCCTCCTGGCGATGACGGCTTCACTCAAGTGGGAAGTCTCCCCCTTCGTCGAGTCACAGACCCTGGTCTTCAAAATCAACACGGGAGAGCCCGAGACTCTCATCCCGGAGCGACAATTCCGACGGGCGTTTAAGCACGTTGTTCTGAAATCCCCCGACCGGAGGCTTCAGGGTCCAGATGGAAAGACTCTGCGCATCTCGGGACTGGCAAGGCTTCATTTCAAGCTCAACGGCCGAGAAAGCGTGGAAAATGTCTACATCCTATCTAGTCTAAGCACAGCCCTACTTGGAAAACCAGCCATCACCCACCTTGGTTTATGCCCGTCAGTGAACAATGTGTTGGTACCACTTCCACTGTACGAGGAGACCAGGACAGATGTTCAGCGAATGTGCTTGGAAACAATCTGAGAGCTGATTCGAGAGCGCTATCTGAGTCCCGAAGAAATGAGCTACATCAACGGTTACAATCAACCATCGAAGCAGGGCATCGAGCACCGCCCTCCCGAGTACATCGCAGATCCGATTCTTTTCCGGCTATCGAAACCGCCCTGGATTCCCCGTGGTGGCCCCCTCCTACCCTCGCGGCAAACAACACCCAAGTGCTGGAAATTTCTGACCTCCCCCAGCAGCTTCCGTGCCACAACGGGCGCAGCGCCCGCACGATCCGCGTGGCAGCCCTGCAGACAGGCGCCCGCGGCACCCTCGCGGGGAGACGAGCGAGCCGTGGTACAACAATTTCGCCAACAGGGGTGAATTGCTGCTCCAACCTTCGGTCTCCTGGCTACCTGCCGGCGAGTTCTTTCGAACCACCAGCGCGCTGGAGGGGCCACCCCTGCCGGATACGGAGACGATGCTGGAAAATAGTGAAGAGGTCCGTGCCGCCGTTCGAGGGGCATCCATAGCACAGCAGCACAGACCATCAGAGCATCAGCATAGACCATCGCGTATAAGGCAGTTTTCAGACTACACCCCGTGCAACGAGTCACTGTCCGCATCGACCGAGGTTCTCCTAACGAACCCCACAGCGACGGCCAAGAAGCAGAAGCGAGGGGAAGCTCGCAGAAAAAGCAATGACGACGCGAGCGGAGGCGACAGCTTTCACCAGGACGACACGTACGAGAAGCGGCACGACACCAATTCTATACCATCGCTTCGCCTGATGCGGCCAACCTGGAGCCGTGCCGAGGCGAGCCGGTCCAGAGAGGAGGCCCCGCCGGAGTCCAAGCCGTAGCCTTTTTGAAAGGGGAGGATGTGGGACAATCTGCTACACCCGCCCGTGTAGCATAGTGAAGAGAATAAAGCTCTCCCGCCCCACGCCTCGCGCCATGCCTTTGACTTCGTGCGCGTTGTGCCGGGCAAGCATTCCTTCCTACAGGGCCGTGTTTGTGGATGCAGAATAGGTTATATAAGCTGTCAGCCCTGGTTAGCAGTATAACATCCACTAGCCGAGCCGTACGCTGAGCGTCTGTCTCAATGGTCTCTGCATGATGAACACGAGGAGCTTCGCCCCCACCTTTGGAGCTTCCCTAGCTCTTCCCAGTGTCATTAGACGCTTGTTCGCCAAAAGTATAAAGTACGCAGCTTCAAAATTTGCCGCAAATAGTCGGTGCTCATGACGTTGTCGCCATTTTCTTCCAGAACACATTAAACTAAAATTTACCATGCCCTAGTTGCTACCCACAATAAATACTGCCACGTAGTGTGGGGAACAACTACGATGCATAACCTAGACTTAATATTACGCCTACAAAAGAGAGCACTTCGATTTATTGCAAATGTCCCTTTCAGAGATCCTAGTGCACCGCTGTTTTCCCGACATGAAATAGTTAGTGCGAGGAATTACTATGATTTTCGTCTATTTAATTCGTATCTTTTTTCTAATGACAAGTTCAGAAACTTCATTACAACGATTTCAAGCATTACTCTTCAAACAAGCGACTCTCGCACACGAAGCGGTGACAGATGGCTCGTTCCCCTTCGGCGCACTGGGTAGTTTCTACAGTTCTTGCAATATTCATTGCCCTCGATCCTTAACAAATTTCAGAAAGATGGTATCCACTACAGAAAGTGTACGAAGACGAATCTGCGAAAATATTTTGTGGCCAGATAGTTATTGGTCTAACTTTTGTGCACTTGTATAGGCTTTTATTGTTTGTTCTGGTTTCTTTTTTTTCACACAGTGAAGTGTTGCATACCTTGGATAAGGCATAGCTGGTTCTGTTATATCTCAAAATTGTGTTTATTGTGTCTACGCATTTTTTTCTATTGTTACTTAATGTATGTCATGATTATTAATATCTAAGAGTATGTGCACTTATGCATTGTTGTTGCATGTACACTTATGCATCTGTATATATCTGTTAATTTCACGTATATATTAGCAATGTGTATCCTTTTTACCGTTTCAAACAGCTGGCTGTGTTACGGGCTGCCAGGCAGCCTTCAAGTGGTCACTGACCGCTTTTCGCCTGGTGGACCCCCAACAGTGTATGTTGGAAAATAAACTTGAAATTTGAGACTTGAAACACCCTTCCAACAAACTCCAGCACGTCAGTGTCAGTGCGTTTTTGATCTTCTAACTGGCTCGTATGCAATGGAAGTCCGAGTGAGAAATGGGGAATTCAGTACACAAGGCATTACCCAAGTACAAGAAAATCAATTAAAAACAGTGGATTGGGTATTTGAAGCGATATTTGTGACAAAGCGCACCCAGTGATTCATACCTCTTGGATGGGCAGAGCGGTTGCAGTTGAGAAAATTGTGGTTGTTCCCTCTTCCATTGGAACCATAAAACACGAAATTCAAATGTGCCTTCACAGGAGCAGTTGAATGTTTATTGTGCATCGGTGTGAACTTGCACGCCGCTATTTATATTTCGTTGGTATGGCACCGTTAGACGCGTCAACGTTAGACACTGAATTGCACGCGTCGGAGCATTGCGCAAATATGACTGAAACCCCTGGCGTTCGCAGACCATCCGTGCGAACAAAACCAAACGAGTTATCAGTGAATCCTTTGGTGAACACACGCTGCAGCGGACCGTGTCACGTCAAGATACGAGCGCGACATCAGCAATTCGGCTTCTCCGCAGCATACGCGGTAGGTCCCCCGTACTATCGCCTTCTAGGCGATGCCCGTACACGTAGGCGCTGGCATCGAGGCGCCGACTGTCGGCGCCTTGGCGCCTTTTCAAGATAAGGTGCGTTTGTCGCCCTACTCACGCGTGCGCTCATAGCGTAGCAGAGAGCGCGTTTCGTACCTCCCGTCGTGACTGAAGAGTTAGTTCATTGATCGAATCGCGGCGCCGCCTTGTTAATTAAAGGTATACTGGCGCTGTCGTTTCGGTGACGGATATGACGTCAGTTAAATGTTGGAGGGACCCGGCAAATAACACTTTCGTGTCAATATGAAATATCTGTCGTATGGCCGCTTTATGTTTTAGTTTTGGCATTAACAGCAGCTTGGTTGACAATTTTTGTCTAGCGTTTGTGCAGTAAGCTTTCCCCGGGTTTCCATAACATCTCAATTTTTGTGACTGCATTCATTAGAAAGTAAACCATCGCGAAAGTGTGGTCGTGCTGCTGACCACTGGGCCAGTTTTCCTACCTTGTTTGCAGGCTTTAAATAAATGATTCAGTGGTTTTGAATTTCCTAGTACCCATGTTAAATTCCCGGATCTTTTTCCACTTTTTGTGAGAATTATATTCTGAATTAGTCTACGAGCTAGCGAAGTGTTTCATTGCGCTTGTGTGGAGCTACTTTGGTTTCATAGACTTTGCTAAGTTTAATACAGTCTACGACCTAACAAAGTAAAAGCATTTTTTTTCCTTGCGCAAATACAACCGTGGCTCTGTTTTAACTGGGCAAACAAGTTGCGACGACTCGGAGGCAGCCGGCCGGATGACTCTGCGGGGGATCGACGAGACACACAGTAGCGGAGTCATATCGCAAAGGCGGCCTCGAGTAAGCGTCTTACGAAAAATCATAAATCGGTAAGGAAGACGCACAAAGGAGGAATCTTTTCGTACTAGATTTTTCACCTACACAAAGGTGCATAAACGATTAAAACATGGCTTATGGACTCCATACTACAATTTGGGCAAGTTATCCAAACATCTTTACAATTCACTTTATTGTTTCTTTGCAGACTTGCCCTGTGTGTAGAAAATTGACGGCGGTCACTTTTCCCAAGTGTTCTTCAACATCTGGCACTCGTTTGTATCAGTTTAACCCACGACCCTATTGAGACCCATTTATACGACACTGCGATAGCTGTCGGTTCTGTGCTGGCACAACCGGATGGAGGTAGCCAAACTGGTGCTGCCCACGCAATCGTACCCGCACGAAGGTATTGTATTACTCTGTCGTGGTGGAACTGGAATGTCTTGCGAGTTTCTTCGCTTTCATAAGTTCCTCCCTTACATACCTGGTACGTAGTTTTACTACACTAAAGACCACTTCTCACTTTGCCGGCATGTCGGGACTACGCGACCCCTGTGGTCGACTTGATTGGTGGTTCTTACGATTTCAGCAATTGTATTTCATCGTTGTCTACAAGAGCAGGCACCAAAACACCGCCATGTAATTTGGCCTGACTGCCTCAACGGCGGTGGTGTTTGAGGAAAATTGTACGGTTCCTTAGCTGGCATCTCGAACACGCTCACAGATGCCCTTATTTTGTAAGAGGAGCAAAGAAAGTGTACTAGTTAACAACGATTTTTGTGGCAGCACAGGCGTCTCCATAGTCAGCTTGACCGGTTCTTCTCCGAGTTGCTTTGACCTGAAGACAGATATATTCCTTCGATTGCGCCGTTTCTTGCTTGGCAATGCCGAGAACCTTCGCCCTGTCTTCCAGCGTGCTGAGCACTAAAAATGACGTCAGGGCACATTAGCTTTCTTGGTACGCTGTACCGATTCTGTCAACGTGTTCAATGCCGTGGTCTATAAAAAACGACGAAGCACTACGTCACCAGCTCCAACGTTTGCCAGCGCTAGCATCATCCAACTGTTACTACTTCAGAGCCTTTGTAACTGGTGCGTATGCCTGCGTCATTTTTGGAAAGGGTAGGAGATGAGTTTCTAGGATCGTTTCGAACGTCGCTAGCCGGAAAACGCTAGATAATTGTGTGTTGATTACCTGACGTTATATATCCAACCGACTGCTCTCTGGCCTGCTACATCCTCCGAGAGTGCATAAGCGTTTCTGCACTTCAATATACTGTACCGTGGTGCACCTCATGTGGTTATAAGACGACAATTTACGGCAGATGTCATCGAAAAGCCCCTTCGTTTCTCTTGATCACAGTACTGACAGCGTTTGCCATATGACCCCAAACCAACGGCCGAATTGAGCGGGGTCCAACTCAGGGAAGATATCGTACACTGACAAACATGTGGCCGTATACAATTCATAGAAAAGGGAAATTAGAACACAAAAATCTGACTCTAGAACACGCAGAATGAAAGAACTATGAATATTGCAGATGAAATCGTTCGCTGGCTCATGGGATAAAGGGAAAGGCGCATTTTATTATTTAATAATTTAAATAGGCAACGCCAAAATTACCCTTGCACGAAAAGAAATTGCGCTAATTGTGTTTTGGTTCGTGAGTGTACGTATCCTCAGGTCACAAAAATTGGGACGCTTGTTTACCTTTCATCATGTACGCCTTAATACGCTTAAGCAGCGACCGTAACGTGATACGCACCTTCGTTTTTTTGTTACGTGTGGCTACCAAGCAGTTTAGTTGACTCTACCCTTGCATTTCGTCACTGTGAACATCCTTCCATAGTGTACAATAATAAATTGCTAAAAAGCCTGGCTGATTTGCCTGCCTATAGACCTTGACGTCTCAGGGCCAGCACGGTATGCCTTAAACCACGCACCAGCTTCGTACTTTACCGGTGTTGTGTCCTCTTCTAGATGCCGGTAAGCAAACGCAGATTCTGTCAGACGTTTGAATCCACAAACACCGGCCCGTTTATGTTTGTGCGGCGGCTTAGTGACTTGGATTATTAAGTCGCGAGAATGATGTCGCAAGACCGTCGATCCCAAAAGACTCAAGTTGTTTACGTTGTCCGCCTGAAGGCTTGACAACTAAGACAACTGGAACTCGCTCTCTGAGCCTCGTCTCACTTCTTCGAGCGTTAAAGTGCAGTTTCAGCGAGGAATATTGTCCCGGGACAACATGAAAAATTGAAAGTGATCATCCAAGGGGGCTGTAGAGTAGAAGAGGAGGATGTGGTGGGGGTTTTCCGGCTGCTTCCCGATTGGCTCTCTGGGTCGTTCGTGCATCTCATCGCTGCAAATAAGCCCATTCCATAAATCAAGACCAATTCAATATGTATGCTTTTAGAGATTATTTTTCACGGCAGAACCAGCACATTATCAAAAGGAATACAACCTTGAGAGCTGCAACTGAGGTTGCGTCAATTCAAGTAAAATAAAACATGGCAGTAAATGTATAACTCAGAGTACAGTGATTTTTACACATTTTGCTGTGGCAAGCTATGGCCTGGTGACGGAAAAACGTGAAGAAATATAAATGTGGGACTGGCGTCCTACTTGTGGGGAAAAGCCCGGACGACGGCGCAGAGCAGGTGCCTCGAGAGGAAGAAGAAGATGGAGACCGGGTCAATTTCCCTTAGAGAGTGTGTGCCAGCGAGGGGAGGATCATCATCATGGAGGGCCGGCCTGGGAAGCGGAGCGAGCGGCGGAGGTTCCGCAGGGCAGCTGGACAAAACGACGGGCAGGCGGTTCGAGGCTTTTCGTGGCTTTCGAGGTTCGAGGTTCGTGGTCGCTCCAGCGGGGTGATGTCCACGGGCCTGTGACACGGAAGACCGACGTCGCCGTTCGGGAAGCTGTTGGATCGTCGCGACGACCCTGGGAGCCGCAGTTCCGAGGCAAGGCCTAGCGAGCGGAGCCAGCGGCGCGTGACTCAGCGGAACCGCGACTGGTCCGCCGTCTTCCAAAACCCTGCGGCGAGGACGTCGTGCCGTGGCGACTGAGCGCCATCGCTGTGGGAATGAGCCATGAGCAATGCGTTGTCTATTTTTTTTCCACTTCTCTCCAGAACTCTAGTGGGTCGGACCTGTTTATATTTTTTTATTTCGCTTGTGCGCGCGTTCCGTCCCCAATATATTCAGTGTTGAATTATCTGTTCAAGACATTGGCGTCCATTTCCTTGTGATCTTCCTCCGCGAGTCACACACCCGTCTGCTTAACCCCAACGTCCTCACCATAAATAATATGGGAACGCTGTCTGATGCTATGCAGAGTGGTTTGTCGACAATGGTTTTCTCTACAATTAATAAATCTTTGCAGACACCCGCCTGTAGTAGTTGTGCACACCCATCGCATAGAATATAATCTACAACGCCCTACGTCGATACCACAATTGATTTAACTAAGAAGACACGTTTATTGCCAACCACCAGCAACGCTGTTCTCTGGTTCGGTGTTTCATGACATTATGACTTCAAGAATAAAACACAAAAAACGCAACAGGCACACCGTTGCATACATTAAAAGATTTTGCCGGTTAGTGTGTATATGGTTTTGGTCTCATAATAAACACTTTGGTTTTGTATTCTTGGTCAAGAGTGTAACCCTTCCCTAATGCCGCAAAAGTGGCCGGTTAGATATATGACGTTGTATTGTTCTACAAATCTTTTGTCCGGCCCCGTGAAAATTTCAATTTCTATTACTAATAAGCAAGCAAAGAAAGGAGTTTTATCTACAACGCGAAAAAACAGAAAGGCAAAATTCTACAGAAAACACCACCGAGCCGTCAACACTGCTTTACTTGTCAACGAAATCTCCCTCTTAATACAGTTGAAATGTTCTATTTCTGATTCAAAGGAAAAATCAAACAGCATTGAATCTGTTTTAGGCAATTTATGACATCTGCTTTTGATTGTTTAGGCAAGACCGGCATACAAAAATAGGGCTGCAACCGAGAAAAAACTATCAAAGATTCTGAAGAGTATTCGGTTCTGCTTTGTTTCGCAAAAACCATACGTCAATTCTCGTCAGCTTTTTTTGCGAATATCTAGTCGTATTTACGTCAACACGGACTGGGTGTTTGCATCTCCTGCCCGAAATATTTGACACAATCTGTCTGGTGTTGGTATTTTTGGCCTGCGCTCATTTCTCCAGTTTGGTTTTGCAGTCATGGAAGAAACAGGATTACTGCCATTGCTGTTGTTCCGGCATGAGTGCCGCCTTCGTAATGAGCTATCTAGCAGTGTTTCCAAGCAGTTAACTCCCTTGTGCACCCCTGCGCTTTAACCTAAGTCTGTCGTAGCCTGGCTTTGGCCTTTAAGCGTCGTGTGCATTGTTAAATCCTCACAATACACAAAATAAGAGGCCGTCAAAGCCCTTACCAGCATTGTGCCATTTATGTACCCAATCAAAGTGTATAAAATGTAACTCTGAGGTTTGTGTTTTTTCTCTGTCAGAGGCATACAAAATATATAAGAAAGCGTTAAAACTGATTTTGTTAATGGCTTTTCAATATTGTGTTGAGGTGGGGCCTTAAGCGCCCCTGCCCCATTCTTTGGAGAGGCACCGTTGTTGTAGCTGCCTTGTCAAGAAGAGAACCGCCGATATAAAAAGTAAATAAAATTTCCATTTGATCCAACGGGTTTTTAACGCGAGTCGCGTCTTTCCAATATGTATCCCGTATTCCCGGACCTGTTTGGAGAATATGTCACAGCGAAAACTTACCTAGAACAGACAGGAGTATTCAAACTAATAATAAAACGCAAACTTAACCTACAATGCCAAGAACAACCTCAATAAAAAGTCCGTTTCCTTTCGGTCTTCGGGTTTGTCGGCAGCGTGACTCACGAACGGATATAATTAGCAGATCGTGCCATTCTGAACGAGGCCCTGATGAGAGCACGCGCCCTGATAGCCCTGAACCGACAAGTGCGCGAAACGGTCGGCCAGTTCAGTTTGGGCGCCTTCTTGCGTGTTCACTACGCAGACAACAACAAAAAACAAAATATTTTTTGTTATTCACGAAGTTGGAGAGGGTTACTCAGAGTGCATCGGGACAGCGTTAGTATCAGTGCATGAAGAGTGAAAACATACATGGTTCGCGGCATTACCCCCCTCTAAGAGTGCATCGACCCGATGCTAAAACATCCCCCTCGCGAGGGGCACGATCAAATGCAGAGCATTTCCGCGGGGGGCGCCCTGCAAGTCGTATGTATTACGTATTGGTTGTTGGCTGTAATTGTTGTCTGCAGCGTAGTAGACATTGTCGATGAAGTCGCTGGTGAAACGTGAAAACGTGCCTTGAACCCCCTGCTGCGGCTATGACGCAACGTTGGCGCGGCTTTGACGCAACACAATCCACACAATCCACATGATTCCAATCCAATCCAATTCAAACCAATCCAAGCCAATCCAAATTCAACCCAATCCAAGCCAATTCAATCGAATCCAGTCCAATGCCCCTCGCGAGAGAGTGTTATAGCGCCAAAATTGCGCCACCACACGAACGCGTGATGTTGACGTCACGATCACGCCACAGATGTTAGCGACCGGAGCACGCGCGAACGGCGAGAGAGCGCGATGCGAGCACCCCCACCTGTTCTTGCCCGCGAACCTACTGTTGATCAGCGCGAACCCAACGCGGCGAGAGAGGATGTTGCGCACGTCCCCGCCTGTTGTGCGCCCGAACCGAACGCGGCGAGAGAGGGTGTTGCGAGCGGAGAGAAGGCGAGGAGGACGCGGGGGAGAGGGCGCACCTGTGGCCGACGGTTGAATGAGTCAAGGATATAAGGCGTGTTCGTAACCTTCCATCCTGTGTCGGCTTTGTGGTAGTGGGCAGTGGGTAGAGTACCATGTACCTTGCGTTCCGCCCGCAGAGTCGTTGGTTCGAAACCTGGCGCCGGGAAGTATTATTTTTTTATATAGTGTAGGGAGAGCGATGCGGACTACGGATGCCACGCGGGTGACATCGTGAGTTACTGAAATGCTCTGCATTTAAAATGATCACCGAGTTCAGCCACGAGGAAGTGATCGGTCATTTGGTTGATCACTACGCTCCGCAAGTCAATGAGATTGCTGCCAGTTATGCTTTCTTCAGGCGTTCTCAAAAAGAAGGTAAAAGTGCTCGGGATTTTATTAGAAAATTTTGTGGCTAGGAGAGAAGTGCAGCTTCGGAGCTTCACTGGAGCTCATGTTAAGAAGACGGGATGAAGACGTGCGGAGTCATGTACTGATGGAACGAAAGCTAACACTGGAGCAGGCTGAAGATTTCGTTGTATCAGCACAGGAAGCGGTTGAGAACGTAAAAGCATGCAATCTGCAGCTCCAGATGTTGTACATCTTTCCCGACAATCGGCCCGTCCATGAAAGTTAAGCCCTAAACTAGAGAGGCGCCAAACTTGTAGAAGATGTGTTGGCGAATCGCATTCAGAGGACGAAAGAAACCACCGTCGCGTGGAGTGCCACCGGTGCGGCGAACGAGAGCATCTACGCCGGATGTGCGGACGGATGGCGTCAGGGCTCGTATGCAATGAGAGCGGAGGAGCGCGTCCAGATTGGTCGAAGTGAAGCCCTGCAGAAGAAAGCAGCGGTTCATCACCAAGAAGCCACTATTCCGGAAGCTTAACCTAATTTACAAGAAAATTACCTGGAATAACGTCCCTCTTAAATTGCTGGTGGACACCGTATCACCCGTAAGTGTCATTCCTGAAACGGTCTTCCGGAAGCACAAGGCGATGTGGCGAAGATTACGGAACAAGCAGCTACCGCGCTCTTGTCTCTTGGGGAACTTCCAGTCGTCGGGCAACTTAGTATGACTGCTGCGTGTGCTGGGAAAGATGTGCCTGGCACAGTCATACAAGTCGGCATCTCCGGACCATCCTTGTGCGAGAGGTTCAATCAACACGCTCAATGAATTGGGCGTGGCATTGTTGTCTAAAATGGTCGTGATTGTGCAAGCGGTCCATCTAAAAGTTGTCGAACTAAACTACAACAGCTGCTCAACGAGAACACCGACGTGTTCACTCCGGAGCTAGCCTCTGCAAGGGACCAACGGTGACGTTTTAGCTGAAAGAAAACGCGTTTCCATGGTGTTGTAAGGCCGCACGCGACCCTACGCCTTGAGAGATACGATGTCGGACGCGCAGACCAGCTGGTGGCCCAAGATGTCCTGACACGTGTGAAAACCGCCAAATAGGAGACTCCCGTGGCCATGGTTGCAAAACAGAAAGAACTCACTCAAACTCATTCACATTTTTTTATTATCGCTCTACTCAAACTCAGACTAAAAAACGCGCCTGTTTTAAAAATCACTCATACCCACTCATCAATACTCATTTGAAATTGCACTCCTTGTACTCAAACTCATTTGTCCTTACGAGTATTCGTACTCAATCTGTACTCATGAGTGCTCAATCTTCTGTACTCATGAGTACTCAATCTTCTGTACTCATGAGTACTTATGAGTACTCATGAATACTCTGATTGATTTGTAGGGTTTAACGCTCCGACGCGCAACGCAGACGATGAGGCGCGCGTAGTGGAGGGCTCCGGATTAATTTTGACCACCTGGCGACCTTTATCGTGCGTCGAAATCTCGTACACACGGGCGTTTTTGGTTTTCGCCTCCATCAGAAAATCGGCCGCCGCGGCCGGTAAACGACCCGCGACCTTATGCTCAGCAGCGCAACGCCTTAGCCCCTGAGCGACCGCGGCGGGTATTCATGAATACTCAATCAGTGTTCATGAGTACTCATTTGTATTACTCATGAATAATCAACTCAATACTCAATACCCCCAGTTATAATTAAGTGTCCACGTAGATTGACGTCCGCTCGTATCCAGATCACTGTCCGCTTATTCGTAGTTGCTCGATGCTGGCATTGTTTTTTGTTGTTCCAAATGGAAGAAACATCGTTACAGGGCGTTTGTATCGATGAGGGTCGGTGAATATCAAATCGGCTTGTTTTTTTATGTGTGTGCCGTGGTATTCACCTCGTCGGACCTGAACTTGACAGCGTTTAGGGCGTTGGGTCGGCGACCATGTTCCTGTAGCTCGCTGCGTGCTTGATGCATGTGGTAAGCGTAGAGAGGCCGTTTTGTCCGCTGGTGAGCTGGGGTATGCTGGGATGGCATAGTTCGGCTGCGTAGGGGACGTTGCTTCGATTAAGGTGTGCGTTGCGTATGGTTCGGGAGCCGGTTGGCTTTTCGTTATGCGTGCGGTGGCGTAGTGTTGTCGTAGGGTGGCGTGGCGGATCGGTCAGAATCGCTGCGGCTCCGTGCTCGCTTTCTCCGTGGTTCCTTCGAAGTGGGAAGGCGGGCGTAGTTCGTCTTACCGTTCGGCCCACATTCCTTGGCGTCGTAAGAGTCACTTCATCGGTAGGGTGTTCGATGCCTTCGTCTGGATCGGGCTCATTCTTTGTCGTTCTTGATGTACCGTGTCGTCACTCAAGCGCCTTATTTTTCGCCCGTTGTATCAGATGCTAAAATCGCTATATCTCCCGTACAAGCAGGCTCAAAAGCGTTCCGTTCGTCCCGTGTCCGCTTGCTCGCGGTTGCGTCCTTTTGTACGAAATTGGGTTTGTCGTGCGAGTCTCGATCGGAGAAGCGGGTGCCGGTGATCTTGTACGTTCCGGCAAGACGTGCCGCAAGCGCTGGCCGTGTCTTTGCTCGTGAACCGACCTAACCTGCACGAATATAATGTAGTTCGTTCGCTGGACTCGGGTTTCAGCAGCGGGTGCCGGAGAGCTCGTACGTTCCGGTAGACCTGAATGCGTGCGCTGGGTTTATTGTTTCTGTGGCAAGGTTGATTTCTGCGGTTGTTGACATTCGCTGGCCGAGTCCGGATAGCAGCAGCGGGAGCGGAGGATGCCGCGAATAGCGGTTTCTTCGTGTGTGCTGGCTTGGTGGCGTTCCGTGCGTTTTGCCTTTCGTTCATCGTGGTCAGCTCCACCGGTCTAAGTTGGATGTCGTTCGTCACCTCTGGTGGGCTTTTCATGCGCTTTGCGCCTAATTTTTCTGGTAAACCCCCCCTAACAGTGGTGTGCGATCATTCGCGACGTATGGTGCGTTTTTGCGCCGTGGGTCTCGCTCGTCATGGCTTATCCAACATCCGGATGCGATGTCGTTGGTTGCGCGGACCGGGACCGGGACAGCATGCCCAGACATTGTCTCACTGCCCCCCCATTGCGTGCCGCGCTTTCAGCGTTTTGTTCGTATACGTCTGTACCGGAAGAGCCGGTGCCAGGCACGTGGTGCTTTCTGGCTCGTGCACGCTGTGTACCTTGCGCGCCTGTTGCTAGTTGCTGGAATGACCTGCGCTCAGGCATGTAGCTCATCCATTGATTCGGGTTCAGAGCAGCGTGTGTACGTGATCTCGCCATTACCTGGGAGAGGTCCGCTGAGCAGGCAATCACAGTTTTGCAAGCGTCGTCTCGTTGGTGTGCGTGCCGTTGTTTATGCTGCCTGTGTCCGGATGTTGTGCAGTTCAGGCACAGTGGCAACAGTGTGCTAACTCTCATCAGTTGTATCAGAAAGTTTCTGGTTCTTCACGCAGAATCCTCCTCACAAACAGCGCCGCTTTCAATTTGTCTGCCGTTTTGTCGTCGTAACCAACGCAGCTGAATCATCGTTGGCACATTAATTTGTTTGGATAGCTGGCGGCGTTGCTTATTGTCCACTAGAAGACGCGAGACGGCGTCGTCCTTACGGCCAGAACAGGGCAGCCCTCGTAATCGTCGCACGCTCAGAAACTTCTGTTTCGTCGTTGAACACAGGACCTAGCGTTTCGTTGAAGTCAGCAGTGGGTCGACCACCGTTTACGTGGGGTCCGTCGGTGCACCACGTCTGCGTGCCGCTCTCTCGAAGTCATGATGCGGTTCGTCCACATCGCTCGTCGACTGCGGCTACCGGCTCGCAGTCGATTGCCGCAGTGCACCCTGTTGCTGCCGGTGCATGACAGCCGTTACAGCCCTGTCCAACTGCTCTTTCCTGCTTTATGAACTCGAAAAAAAAGTTTGCAGACGCGTTTTACGGAGCATGATAGCTTCCACTGACGTCGCTTCAATGGCCGTGTTGGTGCGTTGGTCGCACGTGGAAATATGCAGCTCTTGTCTCGAGCAGCGCGGACGAAGCTGACAGCTATCGATCAAAAAGTGCGGCGGCGTCGTTATGGGCAAGCAAAATGTTTTACGACACCTTCTAAGACGCGAGCTTAAGCTTAAAAACCCACCCCTCTGGCGTCGCCGTTCATCATATAAAAACGGCCCCTTCACGAGGCCTTCCACAGTGCGAGGTTAAACTATGAAGTAGTTACGAGCGAGGGGTGGTTCCCCGCCAGTATATAGCAGCTGAAGGTAGAAGAAGAAAAACCACCGAATTTAACCATCGTCGCCAGCTTCCTCATTACACGGTGACATGAACGAGCAGCGGCGAATCGGATTGCCATTCGAAAGCAAAGCCTTTCGAAAGCAAAACGCTCCTCCAGCGGCAAGATGCCAGAGCTCTTCGACAAAATATTCAAGGCGAAACAAGGCATCGCACGTGTTCAGCTGGGCATTATGATGTCCGATTAACATTCCACAAACGTGGTTCGGTGTACTCTGATATTTTATTTTCAATGCAGGGGTAAAACACACCGCCGCGCCTGCATGGTGGGGGTATATGGTCACTTGTAAATGGGCTGCGTGAGGATATATCCATGCTGTCACTCTGCTCGAGTCCTGTACTGTAACCTCGCCCGTCGGGGCATCGTTCTTTGGCTTCGGATACCTCTGGCTATGAAGTAAACAGTTTACGTTA